>SJYA01008746.1:0-15851 GCA_006410615.1 Neotragus moschatus
CTCAGCCCAGAGCTTATAAAAGAAAGAGGTTGAAAATCTGCTTTCAGGTTTGATTACCATAATTCTAATGACCATAGACTGGAGGTATTTATTATTTTATTATGCATTTTAATTGCAACCATAAACTAAGTATGTCTATTATTTTATTATAAACAGAAACTCTGTTTTTTAAATGCAACTAGAGAACTGTTTTTGTTATTTTTTTTTGCCAGAAATGTTATGAAGCTTGCCCTAAATTTATCTAGAAACAGGGAAACTTTTACCATATTGGCTTATAGTTATATGTATTTACACATAAAAATATTGCCTTTAAAGGTAAATTCAGTTCAGTTCAGTTCATTTCAGTCACTCAGTCGTGTCTGACTCTTTGCGACCCTATGAATCGCAGCATACCAGGCCTCTCTGTCCATCACCAACTCCCAGAATTCACTCAAACTCATGTCCATCGAGTCAGTGATGCCATCCAGCCATCTCATCCACTGTCATCCCTTGTCCTCCCATCCCTAATCCCTCCCAGCATCAGAGTCTTTTCCAATGAGTCAACTCTTCGCATGAGGTGGCCAAAGTACTTGAGTTTCAGCTTTAGCATCATTCCTTCCAAAGAACACCCAGGACTGATCTCCTTCAGAATGGACTGGATGGAGCTCCTTGCAGTCCAAGGGACTTGCAAGAATCTTCTCAACCACCACAGTTCAAAAGCATCAATTCTTCGGCGCTCAGCTTTCTTAACAGTCCAACTCTCACATCCATACATGACCACTGGAAAAACCATAGCCTTGACTAGACAGACCATACATTCCACCAATTCTTGAAAGCCCCTTTCAGCTTTAAATTCCTATAATTTTAATATTCTTCCCTACTTTCTTATGCATTTCAACTTTCTTTTTTGAGAATTTTGAATAAGGTAGGCTGTCTTTATCAAAGTCTGCTATAAGAGTTTATTGCACAGTTCCACAATGTTTAAATGTGATGCTTTTTATTAATGTATACTTTTACGTGCAATTTAAAGTTGAATTGATATTATTTTTCCTGAAAAGGAAATTAGAATTTTAAAGTCCACAAGATTATAAAAGTACTATATTTCAAAATGGATCTTAGTAAACATAACTTAGCCAATTTTTTTTGTACTAACACTCATGCTGAGGAAACACAAGTAGCAACTGTAGAAATAAAAGTACTAGGCTGATTTATGTCAATGTATGGCAAAATGAGTACAGTATTGTAAAGCAAAACAAACTAAAAAATAAAAATTAAAGAAAAGAAAGAAATCAAAAAATGATTTTTAGAAATAGCTACAGAATTTTATGAAACAGCTCCTTGTCTCTATGGACTCCTGTGTATCTCAGATTGCAGAACTTTGAGTTTGAAGATGATGACAAAAAAAAAAAAAAACGCTGAAAATCAGGTTAAGGAAATTGGCAGAGCCAACCAAGTGATAGAATTACCTTAGCACAAAAAACACAAGTGTTGAGATTCTAACAATCCTATAATTGGCTCATATCCAGACTATGATTAATTTTACTTGTTACTGGTAGTGTTTCCATAATTTTTTTACCCTCAAAGATATACACCAGACCTTAATTTTTCTGACCGAGGTAAATCAAGAATCAAGCTCAGCTAAGAGAGAATCACAAAGAAAAACCACTGACCTCTAAAGCTACAACCTTTGACCGTTGACTGCAGCACAGAGGTAAAAAAGTAGAAGGCTGACTGAAAACAGTAGAAGCACTTTGGTGATCACTGTGCATTTACCAGGCTCTTTATTTCAAACACAGTACAATCGATGAACAATGGAAGCTGGGTTCTTGCAAACTCTGGAGTGGTATTGTGACTTTCCTTTAATGAGTTTCTCAGCAACTCTTACATACTTTCAAACCTGCTGATTGGATGCTTGGGACTGGTGCATGGGGATGATCCAGAGAGTTGATATGGGGTGGGAGGTGGGGGGGGTGGTTCAAGATTGGGAACTCATGTACACCTGAGATGGAAAAAAGTANCTCTGGAGTGGTATTGTGACTTTCCTTTAATGAGTTTCTCAGCAACTCTTACATACTTTCAAACCTGCTGATTGGATGCTTGGGACTGGTGCATGGGGATGATCCAGAGAGTTGATATGGGGTGGGAGGTGGGGGGGGGTGGTTCAAGATTGGGAACTCATGTACACCTAAGACGGATTCATGTCAATGTATGGCAAAACCAATACAATAATGTAAAGTAAAATATAGTAAAAATAAAAATAAAAAACCCCTGCTGATGTTATGACTATTTGTTTCATTTGGAGCAAACTTTAATTAATCCTTGTTAGGAAATTGTGAGTGAAACTCTCTTCTTTCCATTTTCCCCAGTGATTTATTTATATTTATATTTTCTTTTTAGCTTCCCTTCTGAAGTATAAAATATACAGTAAAGGACATTGTATTCTCATTTTTAATATAGAGCTCCATAAATTGGTCATTTTGACCTTATGACAAAACATGGTCCACTGGTGAAGAGACTGGCAAACCCCTTCAGTAGTCTTGCCTTGAGAACCCCAGGAACAATATGAAAAGGCAAAAAGATGTGACACTGAAAGATGAACTTCCCAGGTTGGTAGGTGCCCGATATGCCCAATACTGGAGAAGGGTGGAGAATTAACTCCAGAAAAAATTAAGAGATGGAGCCAAAGTGAAAACAGCACTCAGTTGTGGATGTGACTAGTGATGGAAGTAAAGGCTGTAAAGAACAATATTGCATAGGAACCTGGAATTTGAAGCGGTCAAACGGGAGATGGCAAGAGCAAACATCAACATTTTAGGAATCAGCAAACTAAAATGGGCTGGAATAGGTGAATTTTAACTCAGATGACCATTATACCTACTACTGTGAGCAAGAATCCCTTAGAAGAAATGGGGTAGCCCTCACAGTCAACAAAAGAGTCAAAAATGCAGAACTTGGGTACATTTTCAAAAGTGATAGCATGATCTCTGTTCATTTCCAAGGTAAACCATTCAATATCACTGTGATACAAGCCAAGGCCCCAACCAGTAATGCTGAAGAAGCTGAAGTTGAATGGTTCTATGAAGACCTACAAGACCTTCTAGAACTAACACCCAAAAAAGATGTCCTTTTCATCACAGGGGACTGGAATGCAAAAATAGGAAGTCAAGAAACACCTGGAGTAACAGGCAAATTTGGCCTTGGAGTACAGAATGAAGCAGGGCAAAGACTAATAGAGTTTGGTAAACAGAACACACCCTCTTCCAACAACACAAGAAAAGACTCTGCACATGGACATCACCAGGTGGTCAATATCAAAATCAGATTGTTTATAGAAGCTCTGTATAGTCAGCAAAAACAAGACTGGGAGCTGTCTGTGGCTCAGATCGTGGATTTTTTTTTTTTTTTTTTTTTTGCCAAATTCAGACTTAAATTGAAGAAAGTAGGGAAAACCATAGGCCATTCAGGTAAGATCTAAATCAAATCCCTTAAAATTATACAGTGGAAGTGGCAAATAGATTCAAGGGATTAGATCTGATAGATAGAGTGCCTGAAGAACTATGGTCGGAAATTTGTGACATGGTACGGAAGACAGTGGTCAAGATCATCCCCAAGAAAAAGAAATGAGAAAAGCCAAAACGGTTGCCTGAAGAGGCCTTACAAATAGCTGAGAAAGGAGAAGCTAAAGGCAAAGGAGAAAGGGAAAGATATTCATTTGAATTCAGAGTTCCAAAGAATAGCAAGGAGAGATAAGAAAACCTTCTTCAGTGATCAATACAAAGAAATAGAGGAAAACAATAGAATGGGAAAGACTAGAGATCTCTTCAAGAAAATTAGAGATACCAAGAGAGTATTTCATGCAAAGATGGGCTCAGTAAAGGACAAGTGGTATGTACCTAACAGAAACAGAAGATATTAAGAAGACGTGACAAGAATATACAGAACAATGCAAAAAAGATCTTCATGACCCAGAAAACCACAATGGTGTGATCACTCACCTAGAGCAAGACATCCTGGAATGTGAAGTTCCGTGGGCCTTAGGAAGCATCACTACAAACAAAGCGAGTGGAGGTGACCGAATTCCAGTTGAGCTATTTCAAATCCTAAAAGATGATGCTGTTGAAAGTGCAGCAGTCAATATGCCAGCAAATTTGGAAATCTCATCAGTGGCCACAGGACTGGAAAGGTCAGTTTTCATTCCTATCCCCAAAAAGGGCAATGCCAGAGAATGTTCAAACTATTCCACAGTTGCATTTGCCTCACACACTAGCAAAGTAATTCTCAGAATTCTCCAAGCCAGGCTTCAACAGCATGTGAACTGTGCACTTCCAGATGTTCAAGTTGGTTTTAGAAAAGGCAGAGGAACCAGAGTTCAGATTGCCAACATTTGTAGGGTCATAGACAAAGCAAGCAAATTCTAGAAAAACATATACTTCTGGTTTATTTATTATACCAAAGGCCTTGACTGTGTAGACCACAACAAACTGTGGAAAATTCTGAAAGAGATGGGAATACCAGACCACCTGACCTGCCTTCTCAGAAATCTGTATGCAAGTCAAGAAGCAACAGTTAGAACTGGACATGGAACAACGGACTGGTTCCAAATAGGGAAAGGAGTAAGTCAAGGCTGTACATTGTCACCCTGCTTATTTAACTTATATGTAGACATGCCAGGGCTGAATGAAACACAAGCTGGAATCAAGATTGCCATGAGAAGCACCAATAACGTCAGATATGCGGATGACACCACCCTTATGGCAGAAAGTGAAGAAGAACTAAAGAGCCTCTTGATGAAATTGAAAGGCTGGCTTAAAACTCAACATTCAAAAAACTAAGATCATGGCATCTGGTCCCATCACTTCATGGCAGCTATGGGGAAACAATGGAAATAGTGATGGATTCTATTTTGGGGTGGCTCCAAAATCACTGCAGATAGTGACTACAGCCATGAAATTAAATGATATTTGCTCCTTGGAAGAAAAGCTATGACTAACTTAGACAACATATTAAAAAGCAGAGACATTACTTTGTTGACAAAGGTCTGTGTAGTCGAAGCTAGGGTTTTTCCAGTAGTCACTTGAGTAGATGTGAGAGTTGAACCATAAAGAAAACTGAGCACTGAAGAATTGATGCTTTTGAACTGTGGTGTTGAAGACTCTTGAGAGACCCTTGGACTGCAAAGAAACCCAATCAGTCCATCCTAAAAGAAATCAGTCCTGAATATTCATTGGAAGGACTGATGCTAAAGTTGAAACTCCAGTACTTTGGCCACCTGATGTGAAGAACTGACTCATTTGAAAAGACCCTGATGCTGGGAAAGATTGAGGGCAGGAGGAAAGGGGATGACAGAGGATGAGATGGTTGGATGGCATCACCAACCTGATGGACATGTGTTTGAGCAAGGTCCGGGAGTTGATGATGGACCAGAAAGCCTGGTGTCCTGCAGTCCGTGGGGTCTTAGAGTTTGACAGGACTGAGTGACTGAACCTAACTGAATTATGTACACTGTATTCTTGTGTTATTTCACCTGTGTTATAACATAAAATGGTGCTATATAATATGTAAGTAAGTGTAAGTGAAGTTGCTCAATTGTGTCCGACTCTTTGCGACCCCGTGGACTGTAGCCTACCAGGCTTCTCCGTCCATGGGATTCTCCAGGCAAGAAGACTGGAGTGGGTTACCATTTCCTTCTCCAGGGGATTTTCCCAACTCAGGGATTGAACCTGGGTCTCCTGCATTGGAGGCAGATGCCTTAACTTCTGAGCCACCAGGGAAGATATACAATATGTAGTATATAATATATAGAATATTATTATGTAACATACAATGATGCAGTATAATATTAATGGGTTTAATATTATTTTAAAATAAACAGATGTTTAACTTTTTATGTTCATTTTTATATATGTTTTTATTTTAAATAATAATAAATTCATTACATGATAATGTGGAAAACATTTTTCTTGTGGTGATGGTGGTGTGAATAATCATGGTATCTATCCTCTTAAGTTTTTGAGATACCACACCAAAAATTAGGAAACAAAAGTACATATATATGGGGCCACGTCAGACTGAAAAGCTTCTGCACAGGAAAGGAAACCATCAACAGAGTAAAAAGCCTGCCTTCAGGATAAGATGACGCATTTTCAAATTATCTGTTGGGTCCATATCCAGGAACTCATACAACTCAGTAGCAAAACCGAAACAAAACAAAAACCAAAGAAATAGCCTGATTGATAAATGGCCGATGACTTGAATATACATTTCTCCAAAGAAGACCTACACATCACCACAAAGTATATGAAAACATGCTCAGGTTCTCTGCATGCATGCTAAGTCACTTTAGTCGTGTCTGACCCTTTGGGACCCGATGGACTGTAGTCTACTGGGCTCCTCTGTCCATGGGATTCTCCAGGCAGCAATACTGGAGTGGGCTGCCATTTCCTTCTCCAGGGCATCTTCGACACTAGTCACTAGGGAAATGCAAATCAAAACCACGATGAAGTATCACTTCACACCTATTTGGATGGATACTTTCAGAAGTAAATAAGAAGAGAATGGGGATGCAGAGAAATTGGAACATTCCTGCACTGTTGGTAGGTAAAAACACTGTGGAAAAAAGTAAGGGAGTCTCCTCAAAAAATTAAAAGCAGAACTACAAATCAATCCAGGAATACCATTTCTGGGGATATAGCCCAAAAAATGGAACTCAGAATAATACATTAAACAGGCAAATGAGAGCTTGTCCTGGAAAAGAAGAGGAGTGTATTGGTGGGAGGTGAGATCTCTTGGGAACTAGGGCTCCAAGCCCCCGGGTGAACGCTCTAGTGCCGCATTTGATTTCACTTAACAAAACACGAATGCAAAGATAAAAATATTCAGACTTTTAGGACTTCATCACAGAGCATTAAACTCTAAGTGTAGTGTCCTTTGGAGCATAGGACCCTCTAGATTGCTCAGGCTGCAACCCACAAAGTGGGTCGTGGGTCTGGGTGTGTTAGGACTTCTGGTGGGACAGGAAGTAGTAGGTTCTCAAAGATGATCTGCCCAGCTCCACGTGCTATAGGACATCAGTGGGGTCGGCTGTGACCAATCCTCCATGTGAGAGGCATACCATACTGTGCCTCTCAAACAGTGACTCTGATATAAAATGGGGCACCAAGACTTGATCTTGACCTAGACGGCAGAGCAGAATGACATCAAGATAGTGCTCCTTTCTTGTTTATGCTGGACTGCCTGCACACTGGGCTTCTCTCAGGATCTAACTGAGGGATGATGAAAAAATCCAAATGATGGGACTGAGATTAAACTGCCCCGGTGTCCTGAATAACTGGAGCTTAAGACAGGGAAAACTGAGTTAGAAAAATAGAGAAATGAGGCATTTCTAGAAGGTGAGGACTGTCAAGCAAATTCATCCCAGTTACTTTTGAGAGTCTGCCTGCCTCTAGAGTTTGCAGACTCCCAGAGTCAGAATTTCTAGGGCTCCATTTCTGGGTTTTTATCTGTCTTCAGACACTGCTGGTAAAGTATACCAGAATATATATAATCTTGTTACATAGATTTTTGTTAATTTCCTCTGGCCCCAGGCAGACTAGGGATACACCCAAAACCATATATAAAGTTAAGGGAAAATAGATAAATGAATATCTCTAGCATTAAACAGCTTTAAATGTTTGATTTTTAATTTAATTTTTCTTGAACAAGGAAAGGACAAACAAAGTCTATACCCAATTAAATTACCCAGTAAAAGTAAAGTTTAACACAGTTAAAATACAAGTCAATGAAATTATCAGTGATGTCATTTACATGTTCAGCTTCAGTCTTCATAATGATTTATCTTTATGACTCAGGTATTTCCATATACTTTAGTAATTTGGATACTTAAATCTTGCAATATAATTCAGCCAGGATGAAAACAAATGCCAGGTTCTTGAAAGTTTCAAAGGAGTACAAATTTTTCTCTATCAGTTTTTATAGACATTACCTTAAATTTTACAATTTATCATTATATACATGAAAATAAATAAGTAGATAAAATGCAGGCTTCCCTTGTGGCTCAGTGGTAAAGAATCCACCTTGCCAAAGCAGGAGATGCAGGTTCAATCTTTGTGTTGGGAAGATCCCCTAGAGAAGGGAATGGTAACCCACTCCAGTATTCTTGCCTGGAGAATCCAATGGACAGAAGAGTCTGGTGGGCTGCAGTCCATGGGGTCCCAAAAGAGTCAGACAGAACTTAATGACTAAAACCAATAACAATAGATAAAATGCAAAGACTATTTCAGAAATAGGCGGACGCATTTACGTGTCTGACATAAATTGCTACACCTTGCTTTTTAAAGTGAGCTTCTATGAGTCCCAGCAAATCCTGATTTTTTTGACGCCTCCTTGTGTTTCCCTGATTGATAAATGGACAAAGAACTTGAATATGCTTTTCTCCAAAGAAGACCTACACATCACCAGCAGGTATATAAAAACATGCTCAGCTTCTCTGTATGTGTGCTAAGTTGCTTCAGTCGTGTCCAACCCTCTGTGACCCGTTGGACTGTAGTCCGCCAAGCTCCTCTGTCAATGGGATTCTCCAGGCAAGAGTACCGGAGTGGGTTGCCATTTCCTCCTCCAGAGGATCTTCCCTACTGAGGGATGGAACCCTGCCTCTTGTGTCTTCAGCATTGGCAGTCAGGTTCTTTACCACTAGCACCATCTGGGAAGCCCACGGCATCAATGATGCAATGGACATGAACTTGGGCAAACTTCGGGAGATAGTGAGGGACAGGGAGGCCTGGCGTGCTTCAGCCCACGGGGTCACAAAGAATCAGACATGACCGGGTGACTGAACAACAGCAACGTTTCTCTGGTGTCCATCCCCACCCCGCCTTCCATACTGCACTTTGTTAGAGCTTTTCAACTGATCTCACAACAGATCAGAATTTGTCCACGTTTCTATTTCTCACCCTCCCCGTCTCTCCCCTTATGATGTGGTTCTCTCATGTTTTGGGATGGTGAACAGAAGAGATAATGATTTGTTCTGCCATCAATCTTCCCTATCTATTGATGATATAAACTAAAGGGAGAACTTTCTGGATGATCTGACAGGACCCTGTGAAGTTCTCAAGGAAAGTGAAAGTTGGATAAGGGAAGTAGATGCGGGTGGATTAATAAACTGATGGAATATGTTTGTCCAGCTAAATCATCCCTGTCCGACTTGCACACTTGAGTCGGGTTAAGGTGGTCTTTTTCTATGACTAAACTAGTCCACACATCCTGGGAGTGAAATAAACCGTCACTTATAGTTCTTACACGTTCCCAGTCCTTCTCTCTGTCTCTCCCGCACACACACATGTTGCGAGTAAAGATAGCCAATGTTTCCTCATACAATCTCATGGAATCATGTATAATCACGTGCAATATCAGGTTTTGCTTCTTCTTTCTTGTTACTCATATTTTTAACCTTCTAAACCTGTCACGTGGTAGATGGTTATCTTATTTGACCAGCATTTTCAGGAAATAAGGAGGTCCATCTAAGTGCATTTTCTGGCAAGTTGAAGGTTATCCTTTATGAGGAAGTCTATCTTAGGTCAGCCGCTATGGACAGAAGCCCTGCTGACGTCATCACGCACTGCCCTTCACCCTGCGGACACCTGTGTGGACAGTGCTCCCTCCTCTCCGCTTCCGTGATCCCTAAGCCCTCCATTAGCACCCTGGGCACATGTGTGCCTGGGATGGTTTGCTTCGTCATTGCTTGAGTCCAGAAGAGTGGATTTTGAAAACTATCTTTGTGTCTTTATGCTCCCTGATCCTGTGATGTCTGTGTTCACCCCGTGTCTCCCTCCGCTGTCTCCGCCTTGCATACATCCCCATGCTCCAAAATTCTAAATCGCTGCATTAAGTCTCCTACAGACTCAGAAACCTAAGGATCCAAATGTTAAAATTCCATTAAAGTCGATTCTGAAGTTACCTCAGGAGTGACACGGGACAAAGGTACAGACGTCAGTATGGGACTGTTGTAACCCTCATGTTTGCTTGACACACCCTTTTACCATCTTCCTGTAAAAAGGGTCAGAGCGGTCACACCGTGAGTCAATAGCATGCACTGACCTGGGAGAGGCCGTGTATTTTTAAGGGTCTGTTTGCTCCTCACTAAGATGAATAGATTTAATGGAATGACCCCCAAATTCCAGTGTATGTGGAATGTCTGTAACTATAGCTAAATTGTGGCTCTGCATGTGAATATGAGTTTGAAGATGATTTTAGGAACTACCACAATGAAAACTTAAATGTGAAGTTAAAAATGAATTAAAGACCTGAGCATGAAAATAAGAACACTATTCATGGAGCTGTATATTATATGGTATCTTGTCTCTATTGTAAATATGCTGAATCACATTAATTGCATTTAGAGTAAATATGATCCTATTAAAAACTTCTTAAAATACTATATGATTTATTGTGTTTTCAAGAAAATATATAGATTTTGTATGTATATAACTATATATGCAACTGTAGTTTGAAAAGTTGTGTCACATACATTAGCTAAATGTTGACTAGTACATCTTAGAGATTTTTTTCTAGAATATTTCTAATGGGGCATTTAAGATATTTTAATCCATTTGATGTATGTTAGATCCTATGGATTTTTTCTTCGAAAGAGTTTCTCTTTTTAGAAAGTTCATTTGGTTGGTCAATGTCACTAATTAAAGACAGTTCAGGTCATTTGTTAATGACAGTAAAAGTATCTATATTAGGCAGTTTTTCTGCTTTATTTATGACACACTTTCAGCTGCATTATCACCCTTAGTGATAATGTTTCAGTAATCATAAACTTTTATGCAGGGAAGACATTCTATGAGTTCAAATGATAGTGAGAATGCTTTTAAGGATTTTATTTTCCAAAATGTAAGAGGTCAGAAACTAGTGTCATTATGCCATATCCACTGGAACAACAACAACAAAAAAAATCTGAAAACTTTCAGTGAGTTGGTCATCCACTCTGACTCAGTTTACAAAGGAATGCGACTCCAGAAAGCACTGAGAACAGGCAAGTAAAACCACCGACACTTGGTTTTTACATCAGTCTTGTTGCAGCTAAATGCCTTCCACATCAGGACCCGGAGAAACATATTAAAATATATAGATTTTCTGCTTAGTAGATTCCTGTAGGGGCTGCCTCTGAGTTGGCGCCAATTGACAATGACCCAACAAGACACAATAAACAAAAAAAGCTACGAAGCCAAAATTATATTTTCCAACTGGCTTGTCTTTCTCTCTATCGGCTGTAATTTTCGCTTGAACTTGACAGCTAATCATTGGTAAGCATATGCTGCTGGAGAGTCTTGATCTTGCAGCAATGAAGTTTAAAGCCAGCTTGACAGTGATTGCATTTTAAGTGTCTGTCAGCTCAAGAATTCGCAAATGTCCAAATGAGTTTTGCTGGGATGTTGACCATAGGAAACCAAAGTACTGTGGAGCGTAACTGCTTTCATGAACTCGGATCTGTCTGCTGAGTGTCTGTTGTGGAGCCAAAGCTTGCCGAGTGCTATGAAAGTAACGCAGGTGAAACATGGATATATTCTGTCTTATTGTCTGTCAACTAGCAGTTGAAATAAAGTATATGTACAGCTATAATGCAAAATGTAATGGGATGAGTACAATAAGAGTTGTGAAATCAGAGTTGCCGTTAGTCTTACAAATCTGTCTCATTTACAAGGTCAGATCCCACCTCTTTCAGTTAGATTATTTCATACATTTGCAATCCAGTTAAATTGTCTCATCACATTCTTCATTCTCTCCTGATATTCCTGTGAAGGGTGTTTTGAAATGTGCAAATGTGTGAAAAACCTCCATCTCATATTTGCAACTCTAGTACTCAGATTTTTCTCATTTTAATTGAAAATGTGTCTTTGTTGTTTGATACTATTACGTTCTCTGGGGTTGTGCAGACTATGTCTGTTCATCTAATATATGCTGATTCATCACACATTCCTTTTCTGTATTCCCGACTCTTCTCCAGGGAAGAGAAACAGACCCAGTTTAGCCACTGCTCCTGCTGTAATTGATTTCCAATGTTCTGTTGGAATTGTCTCCATTTTTGTAAACAGCATTCATAAGGTGCTTCAGATCAAGCAGAGTGTTACACAAGTCAGCTCTCCAATGGCACTGGTCTGTTCAGACCTTCTTTTGATATGAAACAGGTTTCCATTGTTTTCTTTTGTAAGAGTTATCATTATTGCATGAGGTTTTTCTGGGTTTGGTCCCAGGCGCCTCTATTCATTATCTTTTCAAGTTGTATAATCCCTCTTGATCATCTTCACACATAAAGTAGTTCCTTATATATAAGATACATACCACGGTATTTGCAAGTACTTCTAATTTCCTTTCCCTACCACTTACCCGTAACATTTGAAATGTCAGGCTGAGATTATTTTGACTTAATTCAGCATGAGTGGAGAACTGATTGAAAAAAAAAAAACAACAAAAACCTTTGAGCAGAAGATGTTTGATGTGCACTGTGTGCAGTTGGAAGAGGTACCTGACGTGTATTATGCAAGGTGATTGAGTTTCTTCTTTCAAAAGATGTTTATGGAGCGAAATGCAAAGTGCCAGACTCCACAGGAGTTAGTGTAACAGGCCGAACATCCCTTCTCTCATAAATTTCAATCCTAATGCAGAGATTCAGCAGATATACAGACTTTGAGAGTACAAGCACATAGTGTGCCTTGTAGGAATACATTTTATGAAGAAAAGTAAGTAGCATGCATGGAGATTGGTGGAGATGAGGGCATACCTGATAGAGACTGGCCCCCATGGGCTCTAACAAGCTCAGCTGGGAGCAAGAACTGAAAATGCACATAGGTTTAAGAGGAAAGAATATTTCCATTTAAGGGAACACCAAGTACAAAGCTTCTCAGAAAATCAGACTGATAAATAGCATAGAGGCTGATGTAGCTCGTAAGCCACATGGAGCCCACAAAAGGACATGTTTCAGGTTCTTGTTCCTCTCTCATCACACCCGACCAATAAACCTTCTCCTCTCTCTCCTTTACGAAAGACCTTATGGGCAGGGTAAGCACATAAAGACTTAGCCAACACAGTTTTGAAAAATGAAAGAGCACACTGTTAATAATCATACTAGGTATAAAGTTTAAACAGAATGGTCCTGGTCATCCTATTTATGATCTACTAAGCTTAGAATAAGGGCTTTCCTGGTGGCTCAGGTTATAAGAATCTACCTGTAATGCAGGAGACCCAGGTTTGATCGCTGTGCTGGGAAGATCCCCTGGAGAAGGGAAAGGCTACCCACTGCAAGAATACTTTCTTACCTGGGGAATTCCATGGATAGAGGTGCCTGGTGGGCTACAGTCCACGGGGTCACAAAGAGTCAGACACAACTGAGTGACTAACACTTGCAAGCTTAAAATCAAGAAGCAAGAATTGATTCATATTTTCTTAAAAGTAGGGAAGGAATAGTCTCAATTTGTAAAGTAGACAACGAGGTAAAGAACTATACCTTCTTCTCTTAAGACATGAATGAAGAGGAAGAAACACCAGACCATCTTGTTCTATTAAAATAAGCAAGGTGCTAATATTCTACCATGATCACGTTAGAACCACTTTAGAACAAGACTTAAGTGCGGATTACCGAAGGAGAACCCACAGAAAAATCCATACTGTTAAAAATAGGTGGTTGAATATTTTGGTAGCATTTTAAGGAATAATGAAGTCAGGCACAGGGTTCACTGGGTAGGGGGCTGAGCAACTCCCTGAGAGGACCCAAGCTACCACCTTGAATGCTATCTTCAGCTAAAGGGAAAGATAGAAAAGTATGTGAGTGGGAGGCCAGTTATGGGAGGTGACCAGGAAAATCTCTGTCAACCAGGGCAGGTTTCTTATGCAGATTTAAGTCAGTGCTTTTGCCAAGGTCAGACCTTCTTCTGAGTCAGTCACCCTTCCCTTCCTGGGATAAGGAGGCAGATAACTTTTGAAGTGAAGATTCCCTTTATAAATTACATTTATAAATGTCAAGGTCCCTTGCAAACAGGTAACTTCTATTGTTTTCAAAGATTCTCCTGTGTCTGCGGTTTCTCAAAATACCAACTGAAAAAGCATATCCTTATGCCAAAGAGGCATATTTTGGGATCATGTCCTCTGCTGCCCCTCATTACTAAGAATGGGTGACTGTTTGCAAATAAAACTTCCTGAAGCTTGATTTGACAATATATTTGATGGATGTGTTGTAGGTCCTGCCTGGACCTAGGACAAGTAAATGTAAATAACGGATGTACATTTTTAAGAAAACTTCAGGACATTTCTAATTATTAGTGAATGAGTGTTCAAGAATCAAAGATCAACTTATCTGCATTATAAATTAAGAGAAATAATTGCTGCCTAATTATTACAAAAGAAGGAGGGAAAGAAGGGATAGGATTCAGGACATACTACCACCAAAATGCCCTTTGGCACTTTGAATGTCTTAAAAATATCATGAGAAAATGGTAGGAGCAAGACAGTCACTATAACCACACCCCAGTTCCTCACCAAAGTGTGCCTTAGATCTTGTCTGTGAAAGGGACCCTCCAAGTACCAGGAGGAGAGAAGACAGTCACCAGACAGATAGGATTCAGGATGGGGGGAAATCTATGCAAACAAACCTTCCCCTCCCAGTTCCTTCTCCACCATTGAGTCCACCAGCCCAAACCTCTTTGTCTTGTAAAGTGAAAGTGAGGTCGCTCAGTCCTGTCCCACTCTTTGCGACCCCATAGACTGTAGCCTACCAGGCTCCTCTGTCTGTGGGATTTTCCAGGCAATAGTACTGGAGTGGATTGCCATTTCCTTCTCTGGGGGATCTTCCCAACCCAGGGCTCGAACCCGGGCCTCCCACATTGTCTTGTAAACTCTTCACAAATTTATTTTTTCATCTAAAAGGTAGAAAAGCTTCCAGCTCTGGTCACCTCTGTCTTCATTCTCTTGTGACGGCTCTCACATACGTGTAAAAGTTCAGTACAATCTGAGTGTTTTTCTCTTATTGAATCTGTCTTTGTCAGTTCAGTTTTCATATCCAGACAGGGANGGCTCGAACCCGGGTCTCCCACATTGTCTTGTAAACTCTTCACAAATTTATTTTTTCATCTAAAAGGTAGAAAAGCTTCCAGCTCTGGTCACCTCTGTCTTCATTCTCTTGTGACGGCTCTCACATACGTGTAAAAGTTCAGTACAATCTGAGTGTTTTTCTCTTATTGAATCTGTCTTTGTCAGTTCAGTTTTCATATCCAGACAGGGACCTTCAGAGGGTTGAGGAAAAATTTTCCCTTCCCTTCAGAAGGAAGGGAGGGAGGAAATAAATTTAAAAAAAAAGAAAAGAAATAGAGAAAGAGGAGGAGGGGAGCAATGGAGAGAAGGAGGACAAGAAAAAAGAGAAACTAATGACTTGTGATGCAACTGTTATCTAGAAGTTTAGTAGATTAATCAGTTTGCCTGGTTGGATTTGGCCTGGGAAGCAGGTGGTGGAAGGAAGCAGGTGGAGCAGAGCACCTCTTCCATGGCCTCCATTGCCCTGCAGAGACCCGTGCGTGGCGACCACGTGACAGGAGGCAAGACGCAGGCCTGTGTGCTTCTCTCACGTTCCTCCGCTTCCGGGTCTGCTGTCAGTAATAAAAGCGGGACACACATCCTGGGGGTGGCAAGGGGAAGAGGGAGGGACGTGGGCATCATACTGTGGACGCTGGACCGTGGCTTTCTTAAAACAGACATGCGGTAAAGCTCAGCGGGCAATGCATCAAAGCAAGCCCGTGTTTAGTAGCCGTGTGTGCACGCAGGATGTGTGTGCACGTGTGCCAGCATCGCAGATATGTGTGAGCACACCTGTGAGGAGGAAGAATACA
>SJYA01008747.1:2814-12906 GCA_006410615.1 Neotragus moschatus
ACACGACCGCTCTCCTCATGCCGCCGCACGCATTCTCTCCTCGTGAGTGCCGCTTGCAAGAGATGCAAACGGCGTCGCCGTCCGCGGCCCTGCCCAGACATGTGATTCTCACTATGAATGAGTGTAAGCGGGAGGGGCGGAAGACTGCGCATGTGTCGACACTCAGTCCGCGCCGACGCACACGGGGATGTTGCAGCCGTCCCAAAACGCTACTTTGAGTCTTAGGCATGCGTCTGAGACGAGCGCCGTCCGACGCTACAGCAAACATTACAGCTAACAGCGTTACAGCTATTTCTCAGGACTCTCCGGTTATACTCGTGGGCTGCCGCTGTATGTGTGTAGTGTTCTTTTTTTTTCAGAATTGCCTTGCAGACGTTGACAATTATCAAACTTCTCCCAGTAACAATACGATACGAAAACTCACACGGGAAACGCGTATACTTCTGATGTGCACTGTGCCACATCTAGGTGCCAGCTGTATCGCTAAACCTCTTTACATGCCAGTATGCGGCTGTACGCTAGAACAGACCTACGTCTACACAAGCAGTGACGTAGAGACGTCAACGCGTAGAAGCTTCACGGTAACCTGATATAATGTAGGGAGCTCTCGATGTCCACGAACACATACGCTGAAGCTCTCTGCACACCGTCACCGGAGGGACACAGCCGTCCCCCCTCCTATTAGCGGCGTGAGCGCGGCACCCCAACCAGGCTCTGACACCTACAACCAAGCACAGTCGTCAGGACGCCCAGAAAAACGTGTTTGAGCGCAGGTACTAAAGCTGAATGTTCGACCCGTTGCGCGCATACACTCGTGCTACTATATGCGCTGTTAGAAACTCCAGGTGCCTGCAGCTGGTGCAGCGAACAATGCACTAGCGGTGCTGTTCTCTGGATATTTTGACCACGCTGAACGTGTTAGTTTGTTCAGCAGCCAACCCGCAAGAGTTGTACAGTCGGGTCATCAGCAGCTGAACCCTCGTTGACAGGCCTCGCATGTCTCTTTGCATGACACCTTCTCGGTCGCTATCGCATCGATCGCTCATAGAGTTGCTACTGCCCCAGCTGTTGCATCTGCTTGCGAGGCGTCAGCGCCGCTCGCCAGCGGCGACCACATATGTAAAAGGCTGAGAGTCACGGGGCCTGCACAATTTTATTGTTGTAGCTCTTACTCGCGAAAGATAAAGTAAGGTCACGACGTCTCCCCGTCCGGAACCCCACAACGACGCTCGTCGTCGGCCTCGGCGTGGGCAAAAGCTCTCTAGTAGGGCCTGCTGCTGTCGCTGCAATTCGTGCTGCGTCCGCGGTCGCAGTGCAGACGAGGTGCCGGAAGGCGTTCCAGTATTTGTCGCCGCCGAGAGTGCCACCGTCCTCCAGGGTAGCTATCGCCTCGGACGTTTAGCCGGCTGGGAGCTGCTGCTCAGAGTCTATGGCGTACTTGGGGATGTCTTGGGAAAATACTGCCGCCTGCGCACGGTTCGAGCAGGTGGCGCTGAGGTGCACAAACGCGGGAAAACTTTGAAAACTGGCAGGGCGATGCGGTCGATGCTGCCCGTGTGTGTGTCTCTGCTGCTCAAAGCTGGGTCGCACGCCGGCTTCTGCAGCTGCTGCCGTGTCTCTACAAACTCAACTTTTGAATCATATCTGTTGTCATATCAGACGATCCAGCTGCCACATTCAGTTACTGCCGCTTCGGTCGGCACGAGAGATCGTGCTCTTCACTGTGCAGCGCTATACGGCGCCGCACCGAGTAGACATCGCGGGGTTCGACTCTTCTGTGTCGTGCGCACCAGTAAAGCGGCACGCGCCTGTACCTTTGTCCACGCGTTCGTCTTCCTAAAGTTGGAAGCTCAGCGCCTACAGCCGCAGCTCCTCCGCAACCGGAGCAGTATCACCGGCAACGACAGCTTACTTGATGTCAAAGCATTGGCGACCGCAGGACCAGCTGCGACGACAACATGGGAGCGGGCAACGAGCTGTGCAGCGACTGCCGACGGCGGACGGGGACGACACTACACATACAGGAGGAGTCGACCAGGCAACGCCGAGACTTGGCAAGGGATAACACCTCGCAAAGATATGCCAGTCAAGTGACATACACCGCGAGGGTATCAACTACACGTTCACCGCGGTACTGAAAAGGCAACAAGCGCGGCAGGCAACAGAGTCTTCTTCGCCACAGCGTCCGTAAGGGGTTGTAGCGGGCTCAACCGTAATGCCCCTGAGCCGAATCAACCCAGCGGGCCTAGCGCTGCCTGTGTAAGAAGTCTTTAAGCAGAAGGGACAGCAACGGAAGGAGTAGGGTGACGGTCAGGGAACTAAGAGCAGCAGTGAACGTAGCTGGAGCGACTCCGCTTCTCCAACGTCGCCCTCGCTGGGCCAGCGGCAGCTGCGCCTGCTGGAGACTCAGCCGACTAGCTTCCGTGCGGTGTGCACACAGCCAGCGGCGCTACGGCTGCGGTAGTGTAGGCCTGGAGCCGCATAACATTCGTTTCTGCAAGTCGGAAAAAGAGGCTTTCCTGTACTGTTTGGCTGCCTCTTTGCTGCTGTCAAAGATTCTGCACCATCAGATGATGCGATCTTCTTGTCTTTGCCGTGACTCCCAATGTGTCTAGCCCCGCAAGTATCGTACACGACAATCGGAAAATCGCAGGGACAGAAATCAGACGTCGGCTGCTGGAAACAGGTTATTCTTTGCTAGGAAGGCAGGGGGGGCCTTGAAAGGCGATGCAGGACGCAACCAGGAAATCGCTACGAAAGACAAAAACCTAGCAGCTATAGACATGTAATTGTGTACACAGTAGGCACCCCCAGAGGTCGCACGACTGCGCTGTACCGGTAGCCGCCGCCGCGGCAGGAAGGTCCCTTGCGAACGGCATCTGCGTCCAGGTGCAGGAGCTAGAGATCAGCAGCAGCTGCACCAGAGGCGGCAAGGAAAGCGCCTGCACTAACAGGAGAAGGAACGGTGGAAGGCTGCTACCTCATGAGTAACCGAAGATGAGAATTCTCTGGCTTGCTCGTATTCGTACACTGCGCGAGATTGTAAGAGACAGCGACCCTATGGCGGCGGCCTCTCTTGTAGCGGTGTTTCAGGGCGCGGCTAACGGCAGGAAGTCTTTGAGCAATGCCGCGTACTGTCTCCTCCTGTTCCTTCGACTGATTCGTGTGAGCTATCCGTGTGGCCGGTTCTGTCGGGCGCCGCCTCCGGAAGCTTGTAGGGGCCCTGCCACTGCAGGACTTCGTGATGGCGCCTTATAAAGCCGCGTACAGTGGTCACTCCTTCTGCTCCTTTCTTTCTTGACCTTTCCGGCGAAATTCATAGTCTCCACCGGCGATGCACTTTCCTCCGGCACCTCGCACATCGACGAGCTGTTTCAAGCGTTCCACCCCTACTTGCATGGCTAGAGCTCGTGCTGGTCCTGGCGCAGTCACGGTGCTGCTGCTTCTCTTCGCCGTTTCAATCCTCTTCGGTAGTCGTGCGGCGGGAGCCGGCGGAGCCACGCCGCCGTTTCGGCAATCCGCGCTGCTCTGTGCAAATGCACGTTTTATACGCGCGAGGTGTTGCGTTCCTGGGGCGCCGCCCGTTGACTACGGCCGCTTCCTACTACAGGGTCTGCCAAAAACGCAGCAGTGTCTCCCGTTGTATTTCACCGGACTGGTGCCACATCACCCCGCCCTCCCTCGTTCCTTGACAAATGTTGTGCTCTCACCTGTTACAGCACAGGCGCAACTAACGCCGCTCTTGTTGCGGCAGCGGATCCCGCGGCCGTTGAATCCCTTTCGTCCGCTGCCCGCATCCTTGTAGCCGCAGCAGAAACGGCGTACAGCAGGCGACGAGAGAGATGCGCAGGGAAGTACACGCACCGACGAGGCGGCACGAGGACGGTGCAAAGGGGGTGCCCCGCTATGCGTCTGCACGTGAGATTTCCTTTGGCTGGCAACACTTTATGCCACGGCAAGCAACGTGAAGGCCTGCGCTCCCTGGGGCACCCAGTCGGCAGGATAACAAAGAATACAGGCAGTGCACCAGCCGCTAACTTCCTGCCAGTGCGCCTGTGCGGAACTGACATCGAATTCCTGCAGGGATGCGGTAGGGTCCCCACTGTAGCCGGGAAGTGCATGAAGACAGTTGTGCCCTGCCTAGCGTCTATTTGCTTATGTCTACGTCGGTACGTACGCAGACGCACAAGAAGGACAGGCGGGAGAATCACAAAATTGTGTGGGGGAGGACACTTCGGCATGCGCGCGGCAGTCTGACGCGGAAAAGTGGAAAGGAAAAACGCGGGCAGAATTTTGCGTGTAGGAAGTACGCCGCAGCAGGCGATAGTGTACATCCACACACACGTTCGCCTGCTAGACAAAGCCTATACGCAGAAAAGCACCGTTTCTCCCGCGGTAAGCTCCACGCGCGAAAGCGATATGCAACACAAAACTCCCGAACAGCAATTACTGTGACGATGCGTCGATGTGCAGAACACTTCTCAAAGACACAGGTGGGCTGCGGGCGCCTGTGGTACCAACGGCGCTCGCAACGTTTCGCAGGGACGAGTCGAACATGTTTCTCCCGCAGCGTATTTACGTGCGTACCGGCACACACAGCTGTCTATTCTTGCGTGGGCGTGTCTCTGCTGGCACAGACGAGCGCAGCGTAGCCTACGCGCCCAAGGCACACTGCCGGCAAACCAGAGAGTAGGCGTAGACACACATCCAGAACTGTTGCGCAAAACGGAAAAGCTACCTCCGGATCTACTGCGAGCATAGTCTATAGTCTCATCACACTGATGTGGGAGTCCATAGGCGTGGTGCGCGAAGACGAGCGGCAGGCACCGTTTACGCCGAGATATTGCCCGCTCACCCAATTGACTCGAACAAGACAACGCGTCTTCATGACAACAGGAAAACAAACGTAGTCAGGTGGCAGCTTCACCCCCTGTGAAATTATCGTGGTGCCTAGACACACCCACGTACGAGGATTGAACGCACGCCGGATCTGCTGATGTGCGTCCCACAGCCAGATGAATCTGGACGCTCTGCTTCTAGCTAGTACTCAGCCGCATCACTGCTGCGTATTCAACATCGACGTGCGTTTCGTCCCACCGCTTATAAGCACGCGTCCTGCGTCGACTGACGCGTTTTAAAGAGAAACTGGACGGAGCAGTAGGGGAAAATGTTGACGCGAATTGCCCTGGTACACGTTGGCCAGCTCAGAAGTACGTATACCCGCAGGACAGCAATACTTCAAAAATTGCCCCTCGACGAGCTGGTGGCCTCGGTACGAAGCGGTTACAGCACAAGGGAGGAAGACATTCTTGCCGTCTTGCTTGCGCAAGCGCCGCCCACCCCCCCAGGAAGCCTATGCTGATGTGCTGTAATGCAGGGGCGAGGTGTGCATGGCTTTTATTCACGGTATATTCTGTGCGCTGCTCAACAAGACAGAATATGCGCCCATGTGTGCGGCGCTGTCCCTGCCGACCCTGCAGACGAGTCACCGCAGCTGGCGCGGTAGCTGCGCAACTACGGAGCTTTCGCTCTCGCTCTTCCGCTGCAGGTACCCGCAAAGGTGTCGAACGACATCCGCACGGGCATACGGACAAGGAAGGGCGTACAGGATGGCTCGAGCACACACACCATCCTACCGGCGGACAGCACTGGAGGAAGCGACCCACGGCCTGAGATAAGTTTTCAAGCAAAAAGGAGACACGGCCAGCATAAGCGGGGCGGTCAGCAGCAAGCGGCAGTTTGCGGGCGTCCACGGCTCGTACACGTTGAATGCAGCTCAAGCCTTTCGCTGGCGGTGTTGATGCTGCTGCTGAGAACCGGGGCGTTGCCGCCGCTGTAACCGGCGAATGCTGCTGTTCGTAAGGTGGAGGCCCCTCCTGCGGTTGTTGACGCCAGAGCGGTATTGCTTCACAGCTTAACGGGTCTCGGTAGGTGCGCCCGCCTGCAGTCGCTGGGGAAGAATTAGAAGGTCCAATTCCTGGATCTCGTTCTGCTGCCCGACTTCCGCACGGCAGAAGTCTGCCGCCGGCGCCCATAGAGTCCCTTAGGCCAAGAAAACGAAGAAGGACACATAAAAAACCGCCGGAGCACATCGGCGCACCTGCAAGTGTGGTAGCCTTCCCCCGCACGGCACCACCTGTCCCTCTGCGAACTGCTGCTGCTCTTCTGCTGCGCTTCCTCTCCGCACGTCCCACAAACAGCAGACCGCTTACACTAGGTGGGAGGGGGAGACCGGTGCGTTGACCACTGGGCGCGGCGTGGTCTCGTGACGTACTGCAGGCCAGACCGCGGTGACGACGCACCGAAGAAACCGAGATATGTAGTGAACTGAAGTAGAGAATCTTCAGATGGAGAATGAACTCCCCGGCTGGGGGAGCTCAATAAAGACACACCTGTCTTTGCAGCGTTTGGCGACAAGGGTGCACACGGACCTGCAAGCAGCCCCAGGAGGCGGGAATGGATCCACCCTCGACGGAGAGACAACGTGAAATTTGCCGGCGTAAAATGCATATTATGCTGTAGAGGTTATCGCTGGTGCTGCGGCTGCTGTGCTCGCTGCTGCGCTGCTTGTAGCCGCCGGGTGGCCTGAACCGGTGATGTTGCACTCTGGCGAGGAGTGGTGGCGCCGTTGTACTCCTCAACCGTGCGCCTGGTGCCGCCGTTCTTCACGGTGTGTAAGGATTGCAGGTACCGCTCTGAAATCTTACAGACTGGACACTGGTGCGTCAGTTGCTGCCGCCGGAGAGGGTGTGGTGGCCAAAGAGTCCGGCGTGTCTATTCTCTGTTTCGTCACTGACTGGGGCGTAGCAGGAAGAGTCGCTACAGTGCTCATCACACGTCTTTACCTGACGGTTCTCCTGTAAATCAGGGATGGGTTGCTGCCCTGTGCTACTACTACTACTACTGGGAAGTAGCGTATTGTCCTTCGCGTGCAGTAGACCCACAGCTCCTTTGCTCACTCGTGCTTGCCTCCCGCAGGCATCTGCAAACGACGTGGTCTGCCGCACGTTAGCGAAAGCGGAGATGCTTCCGCGTTCATTGTCCCGTGGATCAGTAGCAGCGCCACTAGCAGGAACTACAGTAGCGCAAAATGTGCTGAGCGGCAGCAGCTCCGTCAGGAGCGTGAGGCCTCGGAGCCAATGCTCCATCCAATGGATGCAACAGCAGCAGCAGCAGTAATAGCACGAGCTTCAGCAGCAGCAGCAGCATGAGCCAGGGCGCTGCTATGCTACATGCCCTGTCCGGTTGAAGAGACAACAATGCGCGACCGCACGGCAGCGACGGTGGACACCCGCTGCAGTCTGTGCCCTGGAGGTGCGCAGCTTATTGGGGCAGCATCCCCAGCAGCCCCACTCACAGCAGCAGGAACAGGGTGAGGCCGGCCGGCACGCTTCCCTGTCTAGGGCTGCTAACGGTATTGCAGTCGGGCACCACACACCCTGACTGGCGCCCCGTAGACTTCTCTCTCACCAGTATGACCAGCGGCGGCTGCAGGGGAAGCAGATGCTTCTACTACTGTTTCGCACGGTATCCCGCGGCACTGTTGACTGTGGGCAGGGCAAGCACGCATCTGTGGCGCTGCCAAGCCCACTGGCACCACCCTTACGTTAGCTGCTGCGACAGCACCAGACACATCAGATGATACCCCTCTCACAACGACAGTTTGAGAACCATCGAATGACGCGTCGCCATGCCTTTTCTCCACCACAAAGCCAACGTTCTGCACGGCAGGAGTGGAGGCACGGTAGCAGCTGTGCTGCTGTGTTTCCGGAAGGGGCAAGCGTCTGCAAGATAAGTGTGCCATCATTCGCAGGAGCCGGCTGGTAAGCGTCCCGAGATCTTTCAACGGGCTGCCAAGCGCCATAAATTCGTTTCGTGGAGTCAAACAAACGGCTGCCGCTCTGCACGGCAGGAGTGGAAGCACGGTGGCAGCTGTGCTGCTGTGTTTCCGGAAGGGGCAAGCATCTGCAAGATAAGTGTGTCATCATTCGCAGGAGCCGGCTTGTAGGCGCCCCGAGATCTTTCAACGGGATGCCAAGCGCCATAAATTCGTTTCGTGAAGTCAGAGAAACGCTCAAAGCCTTTGGAGGTCTTCTGGCGTCACTCCTGGATGGCCGCGATTCTCACGTACGTCGATCCGGCGGCTTTCGTAGACAAGTGTGTCGGTACGTAATGTTGCATCAGAACAAGCGTGCACAAGGGTAGGCGCTCTCACACAATCAAATTCTCTGTCTTAAGTGTCCTTTTCAAGTGACTTAAGTGTGCGAGCGGCCTCAGCGTCGCCCCGTGCCCGGTTGATTCCCTGACCGTGCAGGCTCCACACGCACATACACGCAGGAGTTTGGTGCGCGATGTACCAATAAAGGTGACGTGCAGCATTGCCACGGGAAACGAAAGGTGCGCGCTGGATACAGCCGCTGAGAGGCGCAGCAGAAAGCGTGTCACAGGGTTTGCACGACTGCGCATTACGTAGTCAAAGGCGTTCCTACCTTCGGCTCTCTCTGCATGGTGGACGACGCGCATCGTGCCGTGGACAGGTAGCTCTGGAGACTCGGGCTGCCCGTTACTCTAGCTCCGCATACAGAGGTCTGCACGTGTAAAGGATTTGCACTGCCTTCTTCACTCAGAACTTCTGAGGCAGCGTGGAGGCAGGGAGGAACCTTGGCGTCCTCTATACAGATCTATATGTGTGGTGGTTGGGCCCAGTCCTCCTAACTCACGGCCACCGAGACGAAGCTTGGTCGCGCCGGTACCTTAGATTTAGGCACATCAAGATTCTCGTTTTGAATTTCTCCTGGCTCAAAAATTCCGTGAGAACGTCAAGAGGCCCTTCCTCGAGCAAGGAGCGTCCCCGCGCACACGGTGCGCCCAGCATGACACTTTGTGAAGACACAGATATAGACGGGTCTAGCACCCCGGTGCGCTAATGTAGAGCTGGCTTGTACAACTGAGCGCGTGAGCTGGTTACGTACACCGCTATACGTGTTCATACTTACTTGGGTCCACATTCACACATGTATCGCGCGCCTGCGACACTGGCCCCTCATGCCACCGTCTATATATCTCCAGAGTATACGTCAAAGGGTCTTGACCCAGAAACGCTGCACGTTGTTGAGAAATAGTCGGATGTACTCCGTGTGAACACGATAAGAGACGTATATATATGCATATTTCTCGAGAAGAGGATATATCACCGCGTGCACGACTGCTCCGCTGAGCCACATTGACTTCGCCAGGCACCGGAACACACCAGTTCAATACACTCGCAGACGTAAACGGGCGCGTGCACAGGCGCCCGCGGTGTTTCCCTGGTAATCCTTCTCTGTTCACGACTTGCTTCTGGGGTAAAGCATGGCTACATAGCAAAGTATCCAGTGCGAGAAGGAGGCTGCGGCAGAGCGAGAGGAGGTCTCGCCTGTCCTCACGTTTGTCCCATCTTGGCGGTTGACTGCGGCAGGATGGTTGCCAGGTCCATACTATCTCTGTGCGTCTCTCTCACCTATAACGGCGCACAGCCCAGCGGGGTGCGTGCGGGAGGAATTCTACATATAGGTAGAATAGCCGTTCGGAGCCTTCTTTCTGAGCTTCATAGCAAACAAATGGATAGGTATGCCTCTGTGGTGTGACACAATGCGGCGGCGGAACTTCTAAGTCGCATCAAAGTGTCGCGACGATTGTATCGCCGTTTATATCGGTATGCACATATATGTATACATATGTATATATATATATGCACATATATATATGCGAAGACGTGTGTCAGTTTGTACTTGTATACTTTGTTTATGTTTATAGAGAAAGGGAAGGGGATGTAGTTTCTACTGCTCAAACTAGCTCCACGAGCAGGATCACCGCCGGCGACTAGGGAGTCCTAACGCATGCGATATGCTGAGCGTCTGCCAACGTAAGGGTCGCCCCCCCTCCTTTCGAGAGCTCGGAAGCAGCACCTTGCTCGTTAGATGCTCCTTCTTCCACAACGTCCTCGGCAGTAGCCACTAGCCAGAACTGTTGCCTCGACCCCCAGCCGCCTTCCATCTAGCCTGCAACAGACTCAGCGCCTAAACAAGAACTTTGTGCATCCACTACCCGACG
>SJYA01008748.1:2299-15994 GCA_006410615.1 Neotragus moschatus
AAAACTGGAAAATTTTTTTAAATGTTTAAAATTTGGTCTTAGAATATGTCATTTTCAGTCTGGACTTAAAATTCTGTGCAAGGACTCAGTTTATGGTCAGTTCCTCTTTTAATGTTGTTTTTAAACATCTCCATTTAAAATATGATTAAATATAAAATACAATTGCAACAGTGAGTATAATTCTTCAAAGGTACAAAACTTAGTTCATGTATCTTCCCTGCATATATAATCCCTCCATGGTGATCCATTAGATCAAGGAAACAATGCTTACTTTTTCTATGATGGAATCTGGCATTTGTCCTCAGATTTTTAATTCATTTTGCTTCCTTGAATGTCACATATACCTTTCTTTGACATAGAGTTATGTGACATCATTTGCTTTTTAAAATTCTACACTTTTGCACTTTTAATTACATTCCTTGTCATCCAATTTAAGCTTCTCCAACACTAGTAAACTGCCCCCTCCCATGAAGAATTTACCTTTCCTACCTACCTGTATTTGCTTTTCACATTTCAGGGTTGCTACAGGGCCAAGTGTGTGTATGATATAGTTCTCCCTACTCAGTTCCCAGCATAACATCTGGTACTCTACTGCCTAGGAAAGGTGTTTCTAGTGGTTCTCAAACTAGCTGGAGGACTTAAGAGGGGTTTAGTCCTCACTTTTATCAATATTTTTTATTGAAGTATAGTAAATTTATTAATACACTATTGTGTTCACTTCTGCTGTATGCCAAAGTTATACATATACATACATTTTAAAGTATTCTTTTCCATTATAGTTTTTCACAGGATATTGAATAGCATTCCCTGTGCTATAAGTAGGACCTTGTTGGTAGTCCATTCGATATACACTAGTTTGTATTTGCCAATCCCAAATTCCCAATCCATCCCTCTCCCTTCCCCTCTCCCTTGCCTAAGACAAGTCTGTCCTCTATGTCTCTCTGTGAGTCTGTTTCTATTTTGTAGGAAGTTCATTTGTGTCATGTTCTCAGTTTAGTTCAATTCAGTTGCTCAGTCATGTCCAACTCTTTGTGAACCCGTGGACTGAAGCACGTCAGGCCTCCCTGTCCATCACCAACTCCCAGAGTATATTCAAACTCATGTCCATTGAGTCTGTGATGCCATCCAACCATCTCATCCTCTGTCGTGCCCTTCTCCTCCCACCGTCAGTCTTTCCTAGTCTTTTCAAATGAGTCAGCTCTTCGCATCAGGTGGCCAAAGTACTGGAGTTTCAGCTTCAGCATCAGTCCTTCCAATGAATATTCAGGACTGATTTTCTTTAGGATGGACGGTTTGGATCTCCTTGTGGTGCAAGGGACTCTCATGTTCTAGACCCCACATATAAGTGACATCATGTGGTATTTGTCCTCCTCTATTTCATTTAGTATAATAATCTCTAGGTCCATCCACGTTGCTGCAAATGGAATTATTTCATTCTTTTGTGATGGCTGAGTATACTCAGTCACTTCAGTTGTGTCTGACTCTTTGCGACCCCATGGATTGTAGCAGGCCAGACTTCTCTGTCCATGGGGATTCTCCAGGCAAGAATACCAGACTGGGTTGCCACTGCCTACTCCAGGGGATCTTCCCAATTCAGGGATCAAACCCACGTCTCTTACATCTTCTGCATTGGCAAGCAGGTTCTTTACCACTAGCGCCACCTGGGAAGTGTATATATCCCATCTTTTCTATCCATGTCTATGTAGTCCTCATTTTTAGTAAAGAATAACAATCACTGCATGAACACAGTGAATTGCGGAAATTTCAATTATATGTTCTTCTACTGAATGTTATTTTATATTAGGTATTTAGTAATAGGCATACTATGTTTTATACTATTAGGACTAAAACTCATTAAGGACTTCACTGGTTGCACAGTGGATAAGAATCCATTTGCCAACACAGGGGACACAGGTTAGATCCCTGGTCCAGAAAGCTTCCCGGAGTAGGATAGGGTAGTGTTTGGATCTGAGATATATAGAGTTCTGGGATATTTTTAGTGCCACAGTGGTGCCCTCAGTATATGGCATGGGAGCAAGAGAGAAATTATCTCCTAAGAGATACAATTATGGGAGAGGGTGATAATTCAGGATGGAACAGTCCCCTTCTGAGATATACCACTGTAGGACTGGGGAAGTCAGGAAGGTTCGTAAGGTACCAAAGGTAAGGTAGCATTAGAGAAGAATGGGGAGGTGTTACTAGAGTGGACATGAAGGAGTTCAGGATGTTTCTCATTCAGTATATACAGAAGGTTTCCTGCCAGTATGAACATTCAGGTGTACAGTGAGTTGTGACTTCTGTGTAAAGATTTTACCACAGTCACTGCATTCATAAAGTTTTTCACCAGTATGAACTCTCTGATGTGTCATCAAGACTGACTTGTAAGTGAAGGCCCTTCCACATTCAGTATAAACATAAGCTCTTTGTCCAGTCAGAGTCTTCTGGTGTATAAGGAGATTTGATCTTTTGGTGAAGACCTTCCCACATCTTGTGCAGGTGTAGGTTTTTTCCCTGTGTGAGTTTTGCTATGCTCATGCAGTTGTGATTTGGAAGGGAAAGATGTCCCATAGTCACTACATTCATATGGCCTCTCTCCACTATGAATTCTTTGATGTGCAATCAAGTGAGTCTTCTGGATAAAAGCCTGCCCACATTCAGTGCATATGCAGGGTTTCTCTCCTGTATGAATTCTGATGCAACCTCATTACCAACTGATGAATGAAAGTTTCATCACATTCATTGCATTCATAGGGTTTTTCCACAGAATGACTAATCTGATGGACAAAGAGGTGTGGCTTCTGAGTGAGGACCTTTCCACATTCACTGCATACATAGGCTATCTTCCCAGTAAGAAATTTTCAACGAGGAATGTGTTCTTGTTTCTGGCTGAGGGCTTTCCCACACTGATTAGGTTCACAGAATTTCTCATTTAGTTGAGAATGGACATGGTATAGAAAAGGAAAAAGTAAAATTTGACTACAATCAATAATCTTCTCAAGGTTTTCCTATGTTACTTATATTAGAACTTGTAAGTTTAAGGTCTACTTAAAATCATTCCCAAATGAGTCACTTTTAAGGGGTTGTTCTTATGAACTATGGGATCATCTAAGTTATTTTTCCAGTGTACTTACATTCACAATCTGTATACTTATTCAATGTGTTCTTATTGATGAAAGCAACATGACACAAAGGTCTATTTTGGTTTTCCTTATATTTAACTGGTCATCATATTGTCACAGTTTTTTATTTAAAATGAGTAATCATTTTAATTAAAAGAAACAATGAATAATTCCTCTTGAATTCATCCAGTTTCTCATTGTGAAATGAAGCTTTTGCAGTAGTTATCGAGTATATGATTTCAATCTCATGTTTCTCTCTTAAAAGGAGAAAGAGGAGGCAAAATTCAAATTTAATACAGTTAGCCAAATATAGGGAGAAGGCAATGGCACCCCACGTACTCTTGCCTGGAAACTCCCATGGATAGAGGAGCCTAGTAGGCTGCAGTCCATGGGGTCGCTAAGCGTCGGACACGACTGAGCGACTTCACTTTTCATTTTCATGCATTGGAGAGGAAATGGCAACCCAACTCCAGTGTTCTTGCCTGAAGCCTGGTGGGCTGCCGTCTATGGGGTCGCACAGAGTCGGACACGACTGAAGCGACTTAGCAGCAGCAGAAGCAGCAGCCAAATATAGAGGAGTTACATGCAACTGATCCAGGTTGGACATAGGCAAACCAGATGATGATGATGACGACGATGATGATGACAGAAAACACTCGTATGGTTCTTACTACATGCTATGTACTTAAATAGCTTTTAGGACAAGCCAGCACTATTCTAAGTGACACAGGAGTATGTACACACATACAAACTCGTTTAATTCTCCCAGAAACCGTATGAGCTAGATTAAAAGAGGAAACTAAAGCCCAGAACAGGTATATAATTTTCCCAAGATGACATGGGTCATATGCAGGAGAGATTAAAACAAGACAGCATGTCTCCACTTACATAGATGATCTGGTACCCATTTAGTTCTTCCAGCAACTCATCTTTACTCTAAGTAATGTACCAATTCAGCTGGAAGGGGAAATCACTGATGCTTTGTACAGAATATGAAATATAATAGTTTTATAATATTAAACAGAATGAATAAGTTATGCTATTATCACATTATACAAAATTTTAAAATACTGAGCCTGATCAGATCATGAAATCCAGTTTGGTTTCTTTTGATTAGGCTAAAATAGTGAAATCTAGAACTTTGTCTTATCCCTGCCAAACTTCACTATTCTTTCACTCCTATGCTGTACTCTTTATATCCACAAGCCTCAGCATTCCGATTCATAGGCATGGATTGAGAACTTTTTCCAACTTTCTACTTCATTTGTATATGTGTACAAAATTCACTAGAGCCAATAATATTTAGTTACAGCTACCACTATTCAATGTAAAAAGTTAATGCCTGTGCTGAAAATAATTATCTTTAACATTCTGAGCCCATAGACTTCCTTATCAGCACATAAATAGAGTCATAAGTCTGGAACCATAGCTATGGATGTGAGTTCACATTCTGCTAGTCATGAACATGTCCTCAAAAAATCCAGCATATTCCCCAATCCAATAATTATTCACATACTTCTTCCATTAATTTGGCTCTTTCTACTCTGTTGTGCCAGTTCAAAATATATATGTGATTCATAGATCAGTTAAGAGCATTACACTCTGATTAGTCCACAGTCTCACCACAACTTTAGGGAGATGTAATTTTCTGTGAATTTTAAAAGAAGACAATATGCTGTCCACCTTGATGCTTTTTGAGTGAGAGTTGTCTGCTTCACTAGAGTGATTAATGAACACGGCTGAATTTCTGTTTTGTTCTCAAGCCATTTCACCCCTTCCTACTAACAATCTGATTCTTTGAACTCTTTGACACACTTAAAAAAAACCCACTGAAACATCTACACAAAACTATTAATGTCAGTAATTGACCTGGTTTCTCCATTTTTCCACTAGAAAATTTAAGAATAAAATATTATTTTTCTATTCTTAAAGATTTTTCATAGATATGGGATGGAAAATAATCATATACCAGGCAATCTAAAAGCATTACTTGTAAAGAAATACTTCTGGAAAGAAAGTAAAAAATGATTAACATTGGTAGACCCCAGGGAAGAGAATTGGGGAGTAGATGTGAGAGTAAGATTTTCTTACTGTGTACTCTTTCACACTTTCTGAATTTCAGTCTTTGTCAATGTATCATCTCTCCAAAAGTTTTCAATTAAAAATTAAAATAAAGGGGGAAAAAGTTTTTATTTGTTCTGAGTTTCTATGGGATGGTGGGGATGAGAAAAGGAAAAGAATATTAGATACTGGAGTGATTATGGGCCCAATTTTATGGAACAGGTAAAGTGAACGTGAAAAGTGAAAGTGAAGTCACTCAGTCATGTCCGACTCTTTGCGACCCCGTGGACTGTAGCCTACCAAGCTCCTCCGTCCATGGGCTTCTCCAGACAAGAATACTGGAGTGGGTTGCCATTTCCTTCTCCAGGGGATCTTCCCAACCCAGGGACTGAACCTGGGTTTCCCGCATTGGAGTCAGACGCTTTAACCTCTGAGCCACCAAGGAAGCCTGGAACAGGTAAAGCCTGTATCTAAATAGAGCCCTAAATAATCAATAGCCTAGACACAGAAATTTCCTATGCAAGAAGCATTAAGAAAACTGGAGTTAAACATGAGTGCTGGAAGATAACTTTCAGTTGGAAATAAGGGGCCTGTTGTCACTAAGAGGAAAGTTTCATTATTATGTACTACATAACATTTTTATTTCATAAGGCTAGTACTAGATAAATGTCATAGTTTAGGTAATGAAATCTGTCAGTAGCACCTAAAATGAACTTGTTAAAAAATGGAATCAGTTAATCCCATTAGGAATAGAATAATCCAGGATAAAACATGGACTTGCTTTGTGGTGATATAGATGATACTTAAAAAGCGGGGGGCAATTAAATAATTTCAAAAAGAGAAAAAAAGAAATTGCAGAGTGAAGAATATGGGAGAAAAATATCTGATTTGGGCAACGATGATTTCAGTTAATAATATATTGAGAATGAAGGAACAGCACAGCTGTAAGAAGTGTCACTCTACATAGGTAAATTCTGGTACTAGGGTACAGTCATAATGCAAGGACTGAAGGTATCAATACATGAGTCAGTAGAATAATAGGAAAATAAAACGTGTTCAGAATGGATGGAAGATTCCCTTAAGGAAGGGAAGAGCAGAGGACAGTAGACAGGGCCCTTCAGTTAGAGGGAATGGAAGGGAAAAAGTTTGTAAAAAGAAAACAAGGTACTCATCAACAAGGAAAACACAAAATAGCTACACTTATAAACTGATAGAACAATAAGAACAAGCACTTCACAGAATGGAATCTCACATAGATAACAAATATAATTAACATTCAAAGTAGCTGACTATAAGAGAAATTGAAGCACGAATACCAGGAAGTTAGCAACTGAGGGTGAGACACAGGGTGATGAGCAAGAGCAGAAGCTGATGTCACTGTTGACATATGTGAAATTAAATGAGACTGGTTCTAGATGACATTGAGAAGCTGGAAAGGAAATGGAAAGGGATTGGCAGGAGCAAGAGCAAGAATTGATGGTTTTGAAAGGAAGCAGATATATGGATTCCCATTGCATAAGGACAAAATCTATGGCAGGGGAGTGACAGGCAGGACAGAAGAAGCACAAAATATTAGGGAAGGAAAAAAAATAACTAAGAAAGCAAGGTGCTTGAGACGGTAGCACCTTGATCTAGACTACAGGGATGGGGGAAGGGCAGATAGCTCTCCTGCCAAAAAAGCCAAGCAAAGAAGACAGTGGATATTGGCAAGGGTGATACTAGGAGATGGCATTTAAGTATCAAACAGGCTTCTGTTAAACCTGTCTAAGCAACTCTAAAAGTTTAGAGCTTGTTTTTTTGTCTTTAAAGAAACAGTTTACAGTTTTTAATGAATCTGTAAAACAAAAAGCTCCCATTTCAAAATAAAAACAAATCCCAGGTCATGTAGATGTTTACAGTAACTACGTTTATCTAAACAACATATATACATGTTCAATTTAAGATGTTAACTAAAATTCTGTGACAAACAAGCTTTTTTTAAAATACCAAGAACATTATAGAGTTAATGCCGAGTCCTAAGGATAATCTAGTGTCACTAAGTTTTTCTTAAGTCTTCACTTCAGAGGCTGTTATTTCTAGCTCAAGTAAGCAAGCAGAGACGTTCATATGCCCAAACTTAAAATCTTGATTGCTACCATATCAGCTGGCTTGCAAACAAGAAGTCAACCATATTAAGAATGTTTTAAGTGAACAACGTGCAAACCCCAGGGATGTATAAACCCTCAGAATGCATTAACAACCATAGCAACTGCACAGGCTATTCTTCTGAAATGAGATCTCTCAAAGCAGTATAGTTCACAATAAAAGATTTTAATTAAAATTGGCATACGTAAAAATTTCCCACCAATTTATGTGGTTCAAGCATTTAGTGAACTTTTCCACTTGAAAAAGTGAGATAGAAAATGGGATACCATGTTTCATTAATTACAGAGCCTTCAACTCAGGAGACAATATCTCTGCTGACCAGAGCCAGTTGACAGGGAAATGAATTTGCTGCTCCAGTCTCCTGCTCTGTCTTTTGTTCCTTGATTCAAGCTTAGGAACCTTTCACTTCACTTTTGGTTTTGTCACTTTTGCCTGTCGGGGTTTGGGCCTGCTGAACCTGCCCACTCGAAGAGGCAGCCTGCTGTTCTGCTTTCTGCTTTAACACTATCCAGTCAAATGCATAGTCATGTTGGTAATTCAGGGTTGTGAAAAGAATGCGGAATAGCTGCCTCAGGTACGTGTAATCCGGGGCTTCCTCAAAGGACAGCCCGCGACAATGCTTTAAGTACATGGCAAATTCTACAGGAAATCCCTTACATAAAACATCAACAGGTGTGGTCATCTTAATTTCGCTAATCTTTTCACATTTTTGCTTCATTGTTGCAGCCTTTAGTCCTTGCCATGGCAGGCTGGCTCTATTAAAATACATCAAAACATATCCTAATGATTCCATGTCATCTCGGCGACTCAGTTCAATACCAAGATGAGCACTGAGGCTAGCATAGGAAGGCGTGCCAGTGAGATTTTTACCGGATCTGTAGGGTATGTGTTGCGCTGTCTTGTTGTCTCTGTACTTCTTGGCCAAACCAAAATCAATAAGGAATAACTTCTTCCACTGCTGCCCAGTACCCATCAGGAAGTTGTCTGGTTTAATGTCTCTGTGTACAAGATTCTGTGTATGCACATATTCGAGTCTACTGATCATCTGATCAGCTAACATAAGTACAGTTTTCATTGTGAACCTTCTTGAACAGAAATTGAAGAGATCTTCAAGGCTGGGTCCCAGAAGATCCATGACTAGCACGTTATAGTCCATTGCCTGACCATACCACCGTATCTGGGGGATGCCAACCCCACCTTGAAGGATATTATAGCGTTCCTTCTCGTATAACAACCGGGGCTGCCTCGCATTCTGTGATTCTAATTTTACTGCTACCTCCTCATGGTTGGTGAGGTCTATCGCCAAATAAACGTGCCCAAAAGAGCCAGACCCGATCTCCCGTACCAGTTTATATCTCCCTCCGACAAGGAAATCGGCCTTGGGTCCACTGCTGCTCGCCATCTGAGAAACAAAGATGGGGTTGGGGTTAAGCTCCGACACCTCTAAGGGGACGATGGACGCCTCTAGGGCTCGTCCACGGAGCAAGGCTGTGAAGGCAGGCAGGAAACAGAAAACGCTGGCTGTTTCTCAGCGTTACAGGGGAACCTGACCACCGCTACTGTCAGGTTTCTTTTCATCAGGCCACAGACTGTTGAGGGGGTTCTTACCGTTAGCAGGCTGAGCCTCTGGCTTCTGGCGGCTGTGGCCTCACCTTCACGGAGACTTCCGGGGTTGGTACAGGGGAGCTGTGAAGTTATGGCGGTGATACTGCTGCTGCCACTGCCACCAGCTCCCGCCAGGGGGGGCCCCTGGTCACTCCGCCGACGCTGCCATCTTGTTACAACGGCNGCATCGGCAGGAGGAATCTTTACCGCTCGTGCCACCTGGGAAGCCTATCTGAGACCTCAGTAAAAACACAGTTATTCCTATTTCTCCCACCAGTTTCTTTGAGGCAATCTAGACTTCTTCTATCAAGCACCTACAAATTTCTCCAGCCTCTATCCGCTGCCCAATAGATGTGTATAAGAGACAGAAAACGCCCTGAGTTCCAGGAAGGTGCTTCGTGACAAAGAGAACTCTGGGAAAGGAATCATGGGCGCTCTTAGAACCTTCAAGACAGATTATCTTCAGAGCTTTTCAAAGGCATCAGCCTGTCCTAGAAAAAGAGATCTACTCCACGCCCCCCATCTACTCAGGTCGCACATCTGAGCAGCTGTGATGTGGGGTTTCCTCCTCCAATGTCCATGGGCCCTCTCCTTGCTCCAGCTTGAAGATGACCTCTGGTTTGGGAACTTGGTTCCCTGCGAAGAGGACACGATACAGGATTGGGTCCAGTTAATTGGAGAGGGCGATGGCATCCCACTCCAGTACTCTTGCCTGGAAAATCCCATGGACAGAGGAGCCTGGAAGGCTGCAGTCTATGGGGTCGCGAGAGTCGGACATGACTGAGTGGCTTCACTTTCACTTTTCACTTTCGTGCATTGGAGAAGGAAATGGCAACCCACTCCAGTGTTCTTGCCTGGAGAATCCCAGGGACAGCAGAACCTGGTGGGCTGCTGTCTATGGGATCGCACAGAATCGGACATTGAAGCGACTTAGCAGCAGCAGCAGCAGCAGCAATTGGGTTTCAGAGCCTTTCAACCACACTTCTATTTGCTCTTTAGGAAAGTAATCCCATTTCCCTGAGAACAGAGTAATAATCACAGAGGGGTAAAAGGACTGAAGTATCTCGGGAAAATCAAAGATGACACCATTACACATTTCAGATGCCCCAGAGCATTCAGCTGCTGAGAATGGAAGCAGCCTCTCTGAGGCCCCTGGCAGGTGCACAGGGCAGCTGTGCTTACTTACCCACTGCGCACAGTTGGCTGTAGGTCTCCAGTGTCACATCCTGGTACAGGCACCTCTGTACAGGGTCCAAGTGCTGCTACTCCTTCCTGCTGAGGTCCACAGGGACGTCCTCGAATGACCCCTGTTACAATACAGTCCCATTCAAGGTGACATGGTCGGCATCGGGGGTTGGATGGAAAAGAACTAGGAAGTTAGTTGTCTTTCATGATTTTCACCGTGATATGCTAGGCTTATTAAATACCTAGTTATACCTAACATTGTGCAGGGTGAAAATATCTAAAGTTGTTAATTTCTCTTATTCATCATGTGTTAAATTCAATCAGTAAATCATTATTCAGAAATTAAGATTAAATTATCTTTTCTAAATCTTCTAGTTCTTTTAGGAAATACCTAGAATTCATTTCTTAAACAGGTAGGTACCAGACATGCTAGGTTCTTTGGCCAGTGCTGTGTGCTAATTCGCTTTGGTCCTGTCCGACTCTCTGTAACCCCATGAACAGGAGCCCGCCAGGCTCCTCTGTGGGTGAGATTCTCCAGGCAAGAAAACCGCAGTGGGTTGCCCTTTCCTTCTCTGAGGGATCTTCTTGACCCGGGGATGGAACCCAAGTCTCCAGCATCGGCAGGAGGAATCTTTACCGCTCGTGCCACCTGGGAAGCCTATCTGAGACCTCAGTAAAAACACAGTTATTCCTATTTCTCCCACCAGTTTCTTTGAGGCAATCTAGACTTCTTCTATCAAGCACCTACAAATTTCTCCAGCCTCTATCCGCTGCCCAATAGATGTGTATAAGAGACAGAAAACGCCCTGAGTTCCAGGAAGGTGCTTCGTGACAAAGAGAACTCTGGGAAAGGAATCATGGGCGCTCTTAGAACCTTCAAGACAGATTATCTTCAGAGCTTTTCAAAGGCATCAGCCTGTCCTAGAAAAAGAGATCTACTCCACGCCCCCCATCTACTCAGGTCGCACATCTGAGCAGCTGTGATGTGGGGTTTCCTCCTCCAATGTCCATGGGCCCTCTCCTTGCTCCAGCTTGAAGATGACCTCTGGTTTGGGAACTTGGTTCCCTGCGAAGAGGACACGATACAGGATTGGGTCCAGTTAATTGGAGAGGGCGATGGCATCCCACTCCAGTACTCTTGCCTGGAAAATCCCATGGACAGAGGAGCCTGGAAGGCTGCAGTCTATGGGGTCGCGAGAGTCGGACATGACTGAGTGGCTTCACTTTCACTTTTCACTTTCGTGCATTGGAGAAGGAAATGGCAACCCACTCCAGTGTTCTTGCCTGGAGAATCCCAGGGACAGCAGAACCTGGTGGGCTGCTGTCTATGGGATCGCACAGAATCGGACATTGAAGCGACTTAGCAGCAGCAGCAGCAGCAGCAATTGGGTTTCAGAGCCTTTCAACCACACTTCTATTTGCTCTTTAGGAAAGTAATCCCATTTCCCTGAGAACAGAGTAATAATCACAGAGGGGTAAAAGGACTGAAGTATCTCGGGAAAATCAAAGATGACACCATTACACATTTCAGATGCCCCAGAGCATTCAGCTGCTGAGAATGGAAGCAGCCTCTCTGAGGCCCCTGGCAGGTGCACAGGGCAGCTGTGCTTACTTACCCACTGCGCACAGTTGGCTGTAGGTCTCCAGTGTCACATCCTGGTACAGGCACCTCTGTACAGGGTCCAAGTGCTGCTACTCCTTCCTGCTGAGGTCCACAGGGACGTCCTCGAATGACCCCTGTTACAATACAGTCCCATTCAAGGTGACATGGTCGGCATCGGGGGTTGGATGGAAAAGAACTAGGAAGTTAGTTGTCTTTCATGATTTTCACCGTGATATGCTAGGCTTATTAAATACCTAGTTATACCTAACATTGTGCAGGGTGAAAATATCTAAAGTTGTTAATTTCTCTTATTCATCATGTGTTAAATTCAATCAGTAAATCATTATTCAGAAATTAAGATTAAATTATCTTTTCTAAATCTTCTAGTTCTTTTAGGAAATACCTAGAATTCATTTCTTAAACAGGTAGGTACCAGACATGCTAGGTTCTTTGGCCAGTGCTGTGTGCTAATTCGCTTTGGTCCTGTCCGACTCTCTGTAACCCCATGAACAGGAGCCCGCCAGGCTCCTCTGTGGGTGAGATTCTCCAGGCAAGAAAACCGCAGTGGGTTGCCCTTTCCTTCTCTGAGGGATCTTCTTGACCCGGGGATGGAACCCAAGTCTCCAGCATCGGCAGGAGGAATCTTTACCGCTCGTGCCACCTGGGAAGCCTATCTGAGACCTCAGTAAAAACACAGTTATTCCTATTTCTCCCACCAGTTTCTTTGAGGCAATCTAGACTTCTTCTATCAAGCACCTACAAATTTCTCCAGCCTCTATCCGCTGCCCAATTCCAAAGCCACTTTATGTCTTTTTAGGCGTTTCTTATAATAGCATTCCACTCCCAAGTACAGAAAGCTGTAGTTTCCTAGGACTGTTGTAACAAAGTATCACAAACCGTGTGGCTCAGAACAATAAGAATTTCTTGCAGTTCCGAGGGCCAGAAGTCTGAAGTCAGGTCATGCGATTGTTGAAGGTGCTAAGGAGGGATGTGTTCCATGCCCCTCTCCTGGTTTCTGGTGGCCTCAGGCACCTCTTGTCCTATAGAAGCATCACTCCAACCACACGGTCATCTACTCCTTGTGTGCCTCCACACGGTCTCTCTTGTGTGTTTGTGTGTCTCTGTGTCTACACATTTCCTTTTCATAAGAATGCCAGGCATATTGGATTAGGGCCCACCTAACAACCTCGTTCTAGATTGATTACTTCTGGAAAGACCTGACAGGTTACTGCTGTGAGTCGTGTGCTACGCTGAGATTCGTGGTCTCTGGAAGAGAGAGAGGAATTCGATCCAGGGCAAGAGACGAGGCTTGCCCACTGGAACCTTTGGGGTAACAGAATTTTATTACAGTATGAGAGAGAGAGAGAGAAAGCTGCTGACATGGACATCAGAAAGGGGCAGAAAGAATGCCCCCTTGCTAGTTTCTGGCAAGGTGTTTTATGTCTGTTAGCAAGCTTATTAATCAGATAAGAGTGNAGAAAGCTGCTGACATGGACATCAGAAAGGGGCAGAAAGAATGCCCCCTTGCTAGTTTCTGGCAAGGTGTTTTATGTCTGTTAGCAAGCTTATTAATCAGATAAGAGTGTCACTTCAAGGCTGAGGGGGTTTCACCCGGGCCCTCTCCCACAATATGCATTTTTGAGATAGGATGGCCCAAGGTGTGTCATCCCCCGGCCATAAAACAATTGGCATGAATACTGGTTTCTTGAGCCATTATCAGCCCAAGGGCTGAGAAAAGAAAACAAAAAAAGTTATTCTTAGGCAGAACCATTTTGGAGAAAGGCAGGTTCCAAAGCAAATACATGGTTTCATTAACATAGCCTAAGAAAAACATTTCCATAAGAAAAACATATTGGTTAGCTCATGGTAGAACTAGGTGTCATCAACACATATAGAGAAGGAAAAAGAAAAAGCGTCTGCCCCTTACAGTTTATTGTCTCCTGCCTCTCTGGGACTTCTGGCCTTCCTCCCTGTTAC
>SJYA01008749.1:0-15985 GCA_006410615.1 Neotragus moschatus
TCATATACACTCGTGGCTGATTCATGTCAATGTATAGCAAAATGAATACAGTATTATAAAGCAAAACAAACCAAAAAACAAAGATTTAAATTAAAAAAAAAGAATAAATACAGGGTACTCCTCCCAGAGGGTACCAAGCCAAAACCTCCAGGGGAGGGACTGGGAGACCTATATTTGTAAGTCAGCAGCACAGGTGATTGTTATGCTTGGGCAGGTGTGGGAAGCTTGGCTGTATCCTCAGATCTCACTTTGGCCAAACCTTGGAACCATCAGGGGAATTCTGAGAATACTGAGACCTGGGCCCCAGCCCTCGAGATTCTGCTATAACTGGCTCGAGGTAAGGTCTGGGAATGGAGATTCTTAAAAACTCCCCCAAGTGACTGTAGTACGTAGTCAATGCTTAGAACCACAGCTTTGATCCAGTCTGCTCAGTGTACGAGATGGGGAAACTGAGCCCCAAAGAGGGGAGGACTCATAGGCTGTCACCCAGGACACAGACGCCTGCTGACTGCTGGCTCTCTTGACCCACTCTTGCTATGACTACAATGATATTCCAGTTCACACCCGTCAGGAGGGCTAATATCAAAAAACCAACAAGTAACAAGGGTTGGTTGATGAGGAGGCAGAGGAAGTGGAAGCCTTGTGCCTTGCCAGTAGGAATGTGAAAAGGTGCAATGTATGATCACTTCTGACATACACCCAAAACAACGGAAAGCCGAGGTTGAACAGATATTTGCACACCTGCGTTCACTGCAGCATCATTCACAAGAGCCAAAAAGGCGAAAATAACCCAAATGTCCATCAGTAGACGCGTGGATAAACAGAGCGAGACACACACGCACAGGGGACCGTTAGGCAGCCTTGGCCAGAGATGGAGTCCTGACCCCTGCTACAGTGTGGATGGGCCTTGAAGACATTCCACAAAGGGGCAGAGTCAGACACAGAAGGATAAATGTACGATGCCACTTAAATGAGGCAGGTAGACCAGTCAAGCTCGTAAAGACAGAGGGCAGACGGAGGGCGCCCGCGGCCGGGAGGAAGGAGAAACCCCAGGTGGCTGTTCGGTGGAGGCGGTTTCCATTTGGATCCCAGGTGGCTGTTCAGTGGAGACGGTTTCCGTTTGGGAAGGTGGGAAAGTTCTGGAGGTGGATGGTGGTGATGCGTTGTACAAGAATGTACTTAACACCATTCAAATGTACGCTGAATGGTTAAAACAGCAAACTTCATGTTATGTGTATTTTACCACAATAAGAAATAAGTGCTACGGGACTTTCCTGGTGGACCAGTGGCTAAGACTCTGTGCTCCCAATGCCGGGGACCCAGGTTCAATCCCTGCTCAGGGAACTGGCCCCCACACGCCACAGAGGAAGACTGAAGATCCTGCATGCCGAAACTAAGGCCTGGTGCGGCCAAATAAATACAAATCAGGAAATATTTTTTAAAAAATAAGTGCAATGGTCCAGTGTATAGATATTACGATGAAGGCGGGGGGGGGGGGCGGATTTCTGCCCTTGAAAAAACAAACATCATTTAATGAGGTTCTGAATATACAAACAAATGAATGGACTGGAAAATATGAGCCAGGACTTCTCCGGTGGCCCAATGGTTGGGCCTCTGCCTTCTGACGCAGGGATGTGGGTTCAATCCCTGATCAGGGAACTAGGACTCCGTCTGCTGTGTGCCACGACTACTGAGCCCATGTCTTCTGAAGCCCACATGGCACAACTAGAGAAAGAGCCTTCATACCGCAAACAAGGTCCAACGCAGCCCATGTGATAGTATTAACGCTACACTAAACTGCCAATGCTATGAAAACTCAGAAAATAGAATATAAGAGAACACAACTTGTTTTATCAGGCAGCATCTCCCTGATACCAAAAGCCAGAGAAAGACACTATAAGAAAACTGTAGACCAATATCCCTCACGAATACAGAGGCCAAAAATACTCGATAAAAATATTAGCGAATTGAATCTAGCAACACATAAAAAAGAATATTATATTACGACTAAATGAGGTTTAGCCTAGTAATGAAAATCTGGTTCAGTATTCAAAAACCAGTCAGTATAAGCTTCCCTGGTGGCTCAGATGGTAAAGAATCTGCCAGCAGTGCAGGAAACCTGGTTTTGATACCTACGTTGCAAAGATCCCCTGGAGTATAAAATGGCAACCCACTCTGGTATTCTTGCCTGGAGAATTCTATAGAGGGAGGAGGCTGGTGGGCTACAATCCACAGAGTTGCAAAGAGTTGGACACGACTGAGCAACTAACACATAACCATATTATGAGACTAAAGAAGAAAACTATAATTTAATTTCCAGCTGGAAATTAAAAACTTAAAGTACCATTTGCAATAATATAAAAGTGAAATACTTAGATGTAAAGCTAACAAAATACGTATAAGATCTGTATGGTGAAAAGTACAAAACACTGATGAAAGATACCAAAGACTTAAATACCTATCAGGAGCTATACCATGTTCATGGACTCAAGACTCAATACAGTTAAAATGTCGATCCTAACAGATCTACAGATGCAATGCAATCCTAATCAAAATTCCAAGAAGGTGTCTTGAAGATTCCACACAAGTCAATTTTATATGGAACGTGTTTCTGAAAAAGAATTAGAATCACTTAAAAAATGTTGAAAAAAGAAGAACAAATTGATTTCAAGGCTTACTATAAAGCTACAGGAGTACAGACTATGAATGTTAGTGAAAGGCTAGACAGAACAGACAGAACGAAGAGTCTGGAAATTGTCTCATACAAATATGACCTTTTCAACAAAGGTACCAACACAATTCAAAGGAGAAAGATGTTTTTTTTCACCCGACGGTGCTAGAATAATTAGAAATCCATATGCAAATAATGATAATAATCTTGGCCCACACCGCACGCCATCTACAAAAACTATTTCAAACTAAATCATGGATAGAAATATAAACCTAAAACTATTAAACTTCTAGAAGAAAACCTGTGACCTTGGGTTAAACATTTCCTCCATATGACACCAAAATCATGACCCATAGACTTCTAGAATTAATAAATTAGATTTTATTAAAAGCCTAACAATCGAAAGCTTGTGCTCTTCTAAAAACATTAAGAAAATGAAAGAGATATCACAGACCAGGAGAAAATATTTGTGAAACCTATACCTGATAAGGGATCGGATTTGCATCGAGAATTGCATCGTGAATTATATATACAACTAACAACACACAGGAGGAGGCACAAATAGATCCCTTAGTAACCTCTGTTTCCAAATTTGATATTCAAATTGGGAAGATCTGTCCAGGAAAACCATTTCTTGGAACAGGCTCGAACGCCTCCTCCTCCTCCAGTTTCTCCAAAGCCCAGAGGGTGCGCTGAGCCGTCTGGAAGGCAGCAGCATTGTCTGCTCTTTAAACCAGGACTCAGCTCTGCCACTCGGAGCCCTTGTGTACAGCTGGAGCGCAGGCAACAGCGGCCCTCCGGCTTTGGAATAATCAAGGGGTCTTCTCTCAAAGGGAACTTGGCAGTGATTGCCACTGAAACAGGGAACAGAGAGAAAGGAGAGCCGCCAAGAAAAAAGGCAAAGTGACACTGGATACTAGAATGGTCTGCTCCTCTTTAATGTTTGTGCCCCAACACATCAGAGAAGGGAGGCAACGTCAAAGCCGCTGCAAAACAGTTCTCATATGACGGTGAGCTTCGGAGCCATCGGATAACAGAAAGCCGGCGTAACCATCACTGTGGACTCCCCAGGACGAGGCCTCCCCCGGTCCAGGGTCAGGGAGAGGCAGCGTCACGTCTGGAGGCGGCTGCATTTGGGGAAGGCAGCGTGGGATGTGGACGCTGCCGGAGGAGGCTCGCGGGAGTGAAAGCTGGAGGTAGCCGAGAACAGCGCGAAGAAAGGCGATGTGGCGGAGAGTGGTTACAGAGGGCAAGCGAACTATGCACAGGCCATCAGAAACCAAAAGACGAGACAAGGGGACTTCCCTGGTGCTCCAGTGGGTAAGGATCCGCCCTGCGAGCAGGGTTTGTGGGTTCCAACCCAGGTCAGGGCACTAAGATCCCACATGCTGTGGGGCATCCAAGCCCACGGGCCACAGTGAAAGATTCCACGTGCTGCAACGAAGGTCTGACGCAGCCAAATAAATAAATAGTGTTTAAAAACTGGATTTAGAACAATAAGAACTGGGCCAGCTGCAGAAGGAGCCCCACCTCTGAGTGCCCTGGGGGTGAGCTGTCTGAAGACAAGGCTCTGGGTTGTCAGGTCTGTGCTATGCCCTCCGTGCAGGGAAGAGGGGAGGACTGAATAAACGTGCAGTGAAAGAGTGGATTAGCACGGGAGGGAGCCAGCTGTGATGCCGTGGAAGGCCGGATTCGATCTCACGGCGACGGGCGCCATCAGCTCGATGGGATCGGGCCCTGGTCCTCCCGGCCGCGGGTGCAGGCTGCAGATTGCCACCACAGCCGTCCTCAACCACAGGGCAGAGGAGAATGTGCCGCTGCACGGAGCCTGGACACAGGGCTGCCCTAGAGACAGATGAAGAGGGCCCTGGCCAGAGTTTAATGTTTTCACTATGCATAAGTTTCACTCTGACAAGAGAACAATTTGAAAACAAAAGGCCAGACATCTCAGCCTCGTTTTAAACCCCCACGCACCACGCCTCCTGCCCTTTGGTAGCAGCTGTAGTGTCCCCTCCCCGCTCCTTAAAAAAAAACACACAAGGCTCCCGCCGGCCATTTCTTGTTTAAAGCTGTGCACACTAGATAGCGGCAGATCTACCCTGCCCGCGTCTAAACTCTCTCCAGGGGCAGGGAGAGCAGTCTCCGTGACTGTCATCAGCTGGGAAATTAGTGAGCACGCCTGGCGGTACCACACACGCCACACAAAAGTGCAGCAGTCTGGTGCAGGGAGCGTGACCCCAGGATCAGATTCCCGCATAATCGGCCTCCATTTGAGAGTCCTCTAAAAATGCCTGCCTCCATCACCACTGGGAAGAAAGAATAATTCCTCTGCACGTGGCCACCCAGATACCTCCTGGACGGTCATGAACCACACGTCGTTAGAAGCCAGAAAGTTTTGCAAACTTTTCCCAAAGAGAAAGGCAAACGAGTTTCAGGCTGAAAATGACAGTAGACATGTGGAAAGCAGGCCAGAGCCTTACTCCAAGACTAGCCAGCCTGCGCCCAGTCAGGGCGCCATCCATACCAATGGCTCTCAGCCTGCATGTGTGTGGACACCGGAAGACTTTGAAAATTCTGGCTTTGCTCAGATCCATGCAGGCCCAGTGTCCAAACTCCCTCCAACACTGCCCTCTCCCCCACATCGCTCATGCCTACTCATGCTCAGCAAGTCAGCCATCGCTGCAGGGCACTCAGCTGGGCAGAGCCACAGCGGCTCTCAGGGGCCACTGGGCACCCACACTCTTCCCTGCCTTTCCCTTGGTCGTCCTTCAGCTCCGGGTCTGTGTCTGAGGAGCCTGGCTCACCACCCAGCTGGGCTCCTCCTCTGTGAGAGGCTCCTGCGTGCTCCTGAAGACCCGTCATCCCCGGCCGCTGGCCGGGAGCCACACTGCCCCTTCTGCCTGTGCTCAGAGTAGGTGAGGGTGCTCAGGTGCTCAGAGTGCCTGCAGCCACTGCCTGGCTGCCTCAGGGTCTCCTCTAACGGTGGGAATACTGATCAGTCACTGATCCACCGATCAACAGCTGACCAACCACCAAGTACGCCGGTGTGGACCCCAGTTCCGTCCCAGAAGAACATCGGGGCTGGTGAACATTCAGGGCCCCGTGGTGTGGCCGACACCTGGATGCTCCAGCAGACCCCTCTTCAAGAAAGAATTTGCGTCTCAGCTGTAAGGAGTGAGGTCAGCTGACCTCTTCCAGCTGTAAATATCTTGCAAGACTTGAGCCTCGTGTTCTTTTTTTTAAAACATGATTACTCAGATATAATTTGGGGTTTCCTAGGTGGCACTAGTGGTAAAGAACCCGCCTGCCAACACAGGAGACATAGGAGACGTGGGTTTGATCCCTGGGTTGGGAAGATCTCCTGGAGGAGGGCATGGCAGCCCACTCCAGTAATCTTGCCTGGAGAATCCCCATAGAGAAGAGCCTGGTGGGCCACCGTCCATAGCATCACGAAGAGTTGGACACGATTGAAGTGACTTAGCATACACACAGGAACTAAGATATAATTCACCCCCTCGAAAGTATGCAACGTAATTATTTGTAGTGTATTACATTTACAAAGAGTGTGACCAGTGACACAATATAAATTTGGGGGACTTTCATCACACCCAAAGGAAAGGCTCTGTCCATGAGCAGGCCTTCCCGCCCTCCAGCTCCCAGACCCTGGCGACGGCTTGTCTGTCTTGTCTCTGTGTGTGTCCTCTGTCCGGACACATACTACAAGCGGAATCATATGATGCATGGCCCTTCAAGTCTCCAATTAGGAAAATTAAAAAAAAAAAAAAAAAAAAGAGGAACTTACAAGGTTATTTTAAAGGTTAAACATACGGCATATCAAGTGTTTAACACTTAGTAATAACATAGACTATCCACGAGCCTCTACAGGCCAGGCGTCTTTCATTTAGCCTGTATTTTCCAGATTTGTCCCTATCGTAACATGTGTCAGAACTTCATCCCCTTTTATGGCCAAGCGGTGTTCCGTGGTGTGGCTGGACCAGCTTTTGTTATTCATCCACCAATTGATGGACACTTTTAACCCAAGCTTTTGAGCAAGGTCACAGCCCTCTGGGGGTGGCCTGTGGCCAGTGAGTGCTCAGAGTGCTTGCAGAGGGGTACCACAAGGGGTACCACAGAGGGGTACCAGGGCCTGCTCAGTGCAGCCCTCCCCTGCAAGGGGCCCCCACAGAATCGAGGAGCCTGGGTCAGCCTACTTCCTCCAGCTNTTTAACACTTAGTAATAACATAGACTATCCACGAGCCTCTACAGGCCAGGCGTCTTTCATTTAGCCTGTATTTTCCAGATTTGTCCCTATCGTAACATGTGTCAGAACTTCATCCCCTTTTATGGCCAAGCGGTGTTCCGTGGTGTGGCTGGACCAGCTTTTGTTATTCATCCACCAATTGATGGACACTTTTAACCCAAGCTTTTGAGCAAGGTCACAGCCCTCTGGGGGTGGCCTGTGGCCAGTGAGTGCTCAGAGTGCTTGCAGAGGGGTACCACAAGGGGTACCACAGAGGGGTACCAGGGCCTGCTCAGTGCAGCCCTCCCCTGCAAGGGGCCCCCACAGAATCGAGGAGCCTGGGTCAGCCTACTTCCTCCAGCTTCAGCCCCTTTGCCCAGCTCAGCTGTTATCTGCTCACTGAGCTTTCCCACCCCACGGCTGTCTTAGCCTCTGCTTCTGGGGGGAACTCCACCTGAGACAGGTGCCCTGAAAGTCACCAAGGGCCTCAAAGTATTCAGTCCCACTGAAGTGAATGCAACCTCCTGTGTGCAAGCCTGTCTTCCCCGAGGCTGTCAGGCTTGGACATGAGTTCCGAGGTCAGAAAGACTTGAGTTCAAACTCCAGTGCCGCCTACCAGCTCACTGAGGGACCAGCCATCCTACCATCTGAGTCTCAGTACACAAGGATTAAAAAATAAAAGTACCTCGCAGAGTTAAGTATTAAATATGAAAATTCATGCAAATTGCTTACTGTGCTGATGAGACTGAACACCTGTGGGGCCTACACGGCCGGCAGTCTTCTAGGACTTGGCCCACCTTGGGCCAAAGCTCCTCCTCATGACCTTACAAGGGGATCATTGTGTCCTTTATAGCAAGTGAAGAAAACCCGAGAGACAGAGAGAGTTAGCCTGTCGGAGTGTCCCAGCTAGAAAGTGGCCGTGACGGCTACTGTGTGTGTCCATCTGAATGGGCCCACAGGGTATGCAGACATTTGGTCAAATATTATTCTGTGTCTGTGAGAGTGTTTCTCATCATTTAAATCAGTGGAATACAGGAGAATTCAATACAGTGTTAAAAATCAACTGTACTCCAATAAAATAATTTCTGAGAAAAATTAGTGGAATGAATGGAGCAGATTGCACTCCCTCGTGTGGGTGGGCCTCGCCCAATCAGTTGAAGGTCTAAACAGAACAAAAGGGCTGACCCCCTCCTGAATCACAGAAAATTCCTCGTGTCTGCTTGCCTTTGAACAAGGACACTGACTTTCTCCTGCCTTCAGATCTAGTGGGGTGGGGATGCTTTTGTACTCCCATCCTAAAGTCTCACTGGACCCCTCTCCAGCCTTCCTGCCTCCTGGCTCTTCCTGAAGCTCCTGCTTGTGGACTTAACCCCCAGATCTTGCGACTGGTCAGTCTCCATAATCACATAAACCAATTCCTTATAAAGAATATTTTTCTCCTGATATAATGCACATTGATTGTTCCAATTTCTCTGGAGAACTTCACCTAACACAGCCGTGGAGCCAGGATGCAAACCCAGGCAGCCAGCCACAGTATTCGTGCCGCTGAGCACAGCACCCCATCATGAATCGCTGCAAGACGGAGGAAGGGAGCAGCGGGAAGGAATGAAGGCAGGAGGGATGGAAGGTGGGAGGGGGCCTCGGCATCCACCGCTCAGCGCAAACCCCAAACTCTGAACACGTGTCTAGGTTTTAGCCCTCTGGGCTGTGCTGCAGAGTCAGTTGGAGTCAGAGCCACCTTCCTCCACTCTAAGTGGATCAGCTGGGAGGGACTCGAGGCAGGAGATGGGCCAGGTGCTCTTCCAGGGAGGCCTCCACCACACGCCTCCCTCTTGGCACCCTGCTACGGGGCAGGCCTCCCCTGGGCACTGCTCTAGGAGCAGGAATCTGCTCCAAGGACAGAGAGCAGGATGTGCAAGATCTGGAGCCCTGGGCTACCTGGGAAACAGGTGCGTCCCCTTGTCACAGGTCCCCGGAGACAGTGAGCCGAGGGAGGGGGAGGGGAGCTAATTTCGAGGTTTCCTTTCTCAAAGCCAGTTTTCCGCAGTGACAGATGGTGCGGGAAGACCTGCCCCGTGAAGAGCCACGTAAGCATCTCCCAGCCACCATCAGAATCTCCACTCTTGACTTTTCCACCGGATATTTTTTAATAAGGTGCTGCAGAAAACCTTTGTCTTTAACCCCTTCCATAGCTGGAAGTTTCCTCCACGAATCTCTCTGGCCAAAAGCATTTTACGTCTCGGCTTCAATTTTAACCCTTTGCCGCACATGACTCTCCATCATCATCGTCACTGCAAACCATTCTATACTTTCTACGTGCCAGGCACCTGCACTAATAAGCACACTGCATGGGTGTCTTGTCCTATTTAATCCAAGTGAGGTGCTGTGATCCTGCCCATCCCCAGGATGAAAAGACTCGGGCTCCCAAGAGGTGAAGTGGTGCCTCCAGACTGGGGTCCGGGCCTGGCTGACTCTAGGTCGCTCTTTTATGACCTTCCTACATGTACAATAATATCACTTGTTCCTTGCAGTTGTTAGAACATTCCTGAAGCCTCTGGTGAGAAGCAGAAAATGGAAAGGGAGCCCTGAAGAGATTTGAGAGGGGTGCAGATAGGGTGAGGCCCACACTGTCTTTGTGCACCCCCAGCCTCAAGATCCACTGGGCCCCGCCTCAGACTCCCTTGGGCCAAAGCACCGCCTCACCTGTTGTCCCCCACCACCTGACGGGCACCAGCTGCCTTAGGCTGGGAGCCCCCTCCTCTGTCTGTCTCCCTGGGGATGCCATGCTAGCTGCAGGCGTCGGCAGGGTTAAAGATAAACAACGAGGATTCCAAAAGATCCTTCATCCCCCGTCACAGCTGTCTTGCCTGAGGAATCCGCCACCGTGTTTGTTAAACCCACACTTTAATTACTCCAAAATTATGTTAAATCCTTGCATAAATATTGCAGTGAAGAATTTCATTACAGCAAGCTGGGTTGCCGCCAGAGCTCTCGGTTAAAAAGTAAGGGGAGAACAGACACACGCAGAAAAGATAGATTTTTTTTTCCAGATAAAAAGGCAAGGGAGGTCATTCTTTGTCAGATCACCCAGGTGTCAAAGAGAAACAGACTCTCCCATTTCACCGACGGAAGGGGGGAAATCCCTTCCGCCCTCCAATCTAATAGCTTTTACTTCTCTGCAAAACTAAAATCGGATTAAATATTGATAATCAGCGGTGTTAATTAAGGGGTGAAAAGCCCATCAAGAGAACCCCAATATGTTTACAGTGTCCCTGAGAAACTGGGAAAATTCACAATCAAGTGTGTAAATGTTCTAAAAAAGGGTCCTGAATATTTTATGAATATTTGTCATAAAACAGAAATAATAACCACTGTGCAGAGCTATTAGAATTAATATTTATGCTGCCCGCCATGAAATATTCATGGGGACAGAGAAAGGGGGGCCCGTAAGACAAGAATTAATTTACATTGGGCTCGGTTTACCCGCTGGCTTGATGTTTAAAGACGGTTGACAAGCCTCCGGATGAATCCGCCAGTCACTTTCCGCAGCCAGTGCGGTGGAGGGGGTGGGGGACGGGTCCGGGCTGCTGACAGCTCACAGATTGAGTTTCTGACAGCCCTTAAAAAACCTAAATGGCCCCCCACCTTTTTTTCCTTCTTCCGTTGCCCAAGGCACTCTGTTCTGCCACCGTTCATCCGATCTCCCCTTCCATCTGCTGAAATTAACGAATTAATGAGCGCGATCTACTTTACAGTGGGGCCCTATGAATGTTTACAGGCGATTAAATTATAATGCGGGGCGGCTGTATAATTCATGAACCAATTAAAGGAAGTGTTAGTTGATTTGATGGGATGAGGGCGTACAAAATGCATTTAACTAATGGGGAACCACGGGCTGCCGAAGGCCGGCTCCCTCTCTCGGATTACGCGGCTAATTGCCGCGCTTTATGGGGCCGTCATTGATAGCCATGCATATTTCATTGTTCTCAAATACTTCAATTGAGCGCGGCCGTGTCGCGGCTGTAATGTGGAGAGGCCAGGCCAAACTTGGCTGTAGTTACAGCAGCCTGGGCTGCGGCCGAGGCCAGAAACCCGAGCTGGGGGCGTCGGGTGTCCCCGCCATTAGGTGATTAAAAGGGCTCGGTGTGCGGCCGCCTTTTGCGTCCTGATGGTTCTGCTGCTGGCTCTATGGCGCGGCCGCGCTGCGGCGCTGACCCGCTTTTCTGGGGCGCAGGGAAGAGGCCGTCTGCCGCCCTTTACAGCTCCCAGCACGATTGCGGGGCCCGGGGGTAACCCAGAGAGGGCCCCGACGGCCCCCAGGGCAGCTCACCAGGGACGCCTCCAGAGCTCAGCGTTTCCTCCAGGCCCGACCTCGTGCATCCGCACAGGTGGCTGCTCCGGGCGTCACTATTCGCACTTGGGGGCAAACCGAACTAGCCCTTGCCCTTTAAGCATAGGTTGCAAGCAGACAGTTTAGGCTGAGCTAGATTACTTTCTGTAAGCGAACTCGAAGCTCCGCCGCCGTCAGCTCACAGAGAATACAAGATTACCCCTGATGCTCAGGAAGCGAGAACTCGAATCCACCGTTCTGGGGCTGAAGGGTGAGGGAGGGATTGTGGGCCGACAGGGTGCCTGGTTCTGAGAGATGCACCTTCGTGCCAGTGTTGCCAGCAAACTGCGTTCACTCTTCGCGGCCTGGGGCAAGCATCCCCCAGCACGTTCCGGATCTTCAGAGACCTGCCTCCATGGTCTGCTGGTCTCAGTAACCTGGCCCCCTGGCAGGCCTCGGAAATGGCTCTGCTCTCTCCCCTGGCTTCTCAGTCTGGAATTCACGTGAGCTAAACACACCTGCACAAATGAACCCCCAACATAAAACAATTTAAAAACCCTGGGTTCCTCTCGTCAATCTCCCAGTGCGTACCTAAGAAAGTGATGCCCACAGAGGGGTTTTGCTCCCACTGTGGCACCCAGAGCTGGGAGGAGAGCCTGGCCGGTGGCCAGAAGCAGCGTTCATTCCCAGATCAGTGCTCACGCTCTCTCTCCGCACTCAAGAGCTCTGTGATCCTGGACCAGCCTCAGGCTCTCCGGACCACCATGGAGACGGGAGGTGGGCGGGAGGAAGAGGCGCATCCCTGAGCTGGGGGGTGGGTCTAACATGTAATAAGAGCCCACAGTGTTTTAGGCGCTATTAGTATCGTGTGATATTAGAGATTCCAACCTGTGCAGGTAGGGAGTCCAAACTCACCACTTTTTTCCCCTACAGTGCGCATCATGGTCAGGGTTGGCCTCCACCCCTACAACTGCACCTGGATGCTCTGTTGGGAAATGAAGTGACTGCTGGTGACCAGAAGGCCCAGGGAGTCAGCAGCCTCTCCTGTTACCAATGCAGGGCATCTCTTTGGATAGATCTAAGCGGAAAGGTTGCAGAACCAGGGGCTGCTGGTGAGATGGGCACCCAAACGGCTGCCACTTCGAGGAGGGAAGAAGGCCAAAGACAGGCTAACAGAAAGGAAGTAAACTAAGCCTAAACCGTCTCCTTGCAACCTACACTTAAAGAGCAGCGGGTAATCCAGGTGGATCGAAAGCATTCTGGTTTCAAAACCAAAGTATCACTTATCAAGTGCTTCCCGTGGGCAACCAACTGTCCTACGTATTTACAAACAAGGCCTTCTATCATCTTGCAATTCTCAGTGCACAAATGGGGAAACTGAGGCCCAAGGGAACCAACCATCCTGGTTCAGAAATGTCTTCCAAGCAAACATTTGCACAAGTGCACAGTCGCATGGGCGAGATGTCCTGTTGCTGGATTATCAATAAGAGCCCAGAACAGGACACAACATAAACGTCCGTAAATAGAGGAGGGCTTAACAAACTGTGGCATCCCCATGTTCTGCAGCTTTTAAAAGAACTACGGTGGGTCTCAGGTATAGACATTGGCAAGGAGGCCAAGACTCTTAAGCAAAACAAAAAGATGTATAATAACATGTATTTACTTTTAATAAAAGAAGTAAATCTGAAAGGATGTACTTCAGATTTTGAGGGGGAAGATTTCAAAAAGTTTTATTTATAGATATCTGATTTTTTTTTTACAGTGAGAATGTATTATTCATACAATTAGGAAAAACCCTCATTATACAATCACACGCTTGCATGCACACTCAGTTGCTCAGTCGTGTCCAATCCTCTGTGACCCCATGGACTGTAGCCCACCAGACCCGGCTCCTCTGTCCATGAGATTCTCGAGGCAAGAATACTGGAGTGGGTTGCCATTTCCTTCTCCATACAGTCTCAAGAAAAAGCTAATTTAAAAAGGAAAATCACTGATTCTGAGCTGAAGGACCAGCATACTGATGCTAACACAAATGAGTGGATCAGAGTTTCTTGTGCAGATCATACCATGTACAGAATTATAGTTTAATGGGTCTGGGCACCAGCCTGAAACCCTGACATCATCCTGGATGGAGTCAGCCCTTCATTTCACAAGGGCAGGCAGACCGGAGACAGGAAACCCCAGATGGTGGCCACCAAGAGTCCCAAATCATAAGATAAATCTGTACCTAGACCACACTGCTCATCTAGCCTCCCACGGGCCCAGGTGTAAGAGGGGCCAGGTGAGAAAGTGTAAATAGCTCAGTGCAAAGCAATGCTTCTGTTTTAGGAAAGTCAACTTACGTTCTTTCATTCAACAAATATTGACCCAGTGCCTCCTGTGTGCTAGTCACGGACTGTCCCTGGTCCCAGACCTAGCAGTGAATGAGGCAGCACCATCCCACCCTCGCAAAGCTTCCAAGGGACGTGTATATACATACAAATAAAGACTTCCCACTTGGAGTTCATCCTCCTATGAAAAGATTAAAGATGTAATATGAAAAGACCCCCTGGCAACCAACAAAGAGGTGAAAGGCATAAGGCATTTGATACATACGGTTTGGGCAAGGCAGATGAAGCACATCCTAAAGTCTTAAGCGAATAATTTCCCAATGAAATGGCTGTTACCTGACTAATATTTACAGTTTGTTATGAGATAGGCATGCCACAGATGTAAAGTTATGCTATGGAATCGCTCCCGGTACAAAGGGCTTGCCCAGTGGCTCCGCAGGTAAAGCATCCACCTGCCAAGGCAGGAGACACAAGAGACACAGGTTTGATCCCTGGGTTGGGAAGATCCCCTGGAGAAGGAAGTGGCTAGCCACTCCAGTATTCTTGCCTGGGAAATATCCCATGGACAGAGGAGCCTGGGGGGCTACAGTCCATGGGGCTGCAAAACAGTCAGACACGACTCAGTGACTAAACAACAGCAACAGCCATGTACGAGGGAGGCGCGACTGTGATGCCCCGTTTGATGGGTGTGGGAACTGGGGCTCCAAGGGGAGCAGAACTTCCCAAGGTCACATCCCTAGTAATAGCAGCCTTTGGGGTTCAGGTTAGTCGGACAGCCCAGGTTGAGCTATAACTGTTGGACCACACTGCCTCTCTGGACGCCTTTGTGCAGAGCATCCTATAAACAGCCCTGGCTCCTCGGGTGCCCCACGCCTGGCATCACGCTGAGGATGTGCAGACACCTCACAGTGCTCCTGGGACGGAAGTGCCAGAACACCCTCATGGCACAGACGAGGCCCCCACTCCATCGCCTTCCAGGGCATCTTCACCACATCCAGGGGAGACCTGTACCACCCTAACGGAAGGAACGTGTCCTCGTGCTGCGCTCTCCGGCTGTCAGCGGCTCACAGGCCCCGCCCCTCCACCGCCCCGCCCCTCCACGGCTTGCCCCTCGGCCCACTCCCTTCCCCTGGGCAGCCACTCCTCCGCCTCTGCCAGCTTCACTTCCAGGAGCAGAGGCCACAGAGAACCAAAGGGAGACGCACCTCCACGGCATTCCTGGCACAATTCAAAGGACTTTCCAGAATGTTCCAGCTCTCGGAGATTCCCACTCTGAGCTTCCATTCCAAGAGAGCCACTTTCTCTTTCTTCTCAAACGTCTAAATACGACAGGGAACTCTTACTTGTGAGCTAGAAAGACACAGATTCTAGGAAGTCAAATTGACCCCACCTGGAGGATCCAGTCACAAGTCAGACTGCCCCTCTGCTGGCAGCAGCCTCCAGGAGGGGCACCCCTCCCAGAATCTGCACCCAACTTCCGGGTGCATCCAGAGCCAGTGACGAGTGGAAGCTGGGTAGGACCTGAACCCTGGACTTCAGTGATGGCAACTGGGAGAAAACCTGGGTTTGGGGATAAAGGACACCTTGGCAGTTGGTGTTGGCTCGCTCCAAACCCAGCCCCTAGGCTTGGTGGTGCCCAGAGAGGACGCCCCTAAGTTGCCTTCTGAGAAGAAACCCAGGGTTAAACTGTTTATCTGGTGACACTCCTGGGTTAAACTTCTTAAGTGAAGCTACCTATGAAGTGAAACCCAAGTCTCTAGATAAAGCTTTTCCACGTCCTTGGCTGCAGACACAGGTCTGCAACTTAAAACTTCTGGGTTTCGATAGTCGCCTGTGAATTAAATCTATTATTCGAGTCCAGGAGCCTACAGGCTTTTAGAGTAATCTGTCTCAAGGGGATCTCCCTGCTATAGCCTGTGTCTGTGATGGGGCCCGGCTGCTCTCAAAAGCCATCCGCCAAGGGGCTGGGAGAGTGTTTGTGAGTGGGGATTCACCACATTAGATACAGGAAAAAAGGGTTTGATACAATGTTTCGTTAAAGCCCTGTATTTGTAGCCTGTCCCAGATGTCAGAATATACATACTGTATCAAAATGTTAAGGGTGATGGTCATCATCTCTGGATGTTGGAAATGAGACTTAGCTACAGTTTCCTAACTGTGCTATAACAAATGGACTCCCTATATAATAAAATGTTTGAAATATACAGACCAGAGCCCCAGGCCCCCACACTCAGGGTCCCTGCCTGGCTCCCAGGGTCTGCCCTGGCCTCGCCTGGCTCAGGAAGGGGCTGGGTTGACTTTCAGGCTCGGCCTGCGCCTTCACAGCCTCCCCGCCTTCTCCCCCTCCCAAGCCCACCCCCAGGAGATCCTGCCTGGCTTCCTCTGGCCTGCCCCCTCACGCTCCCACCCCCCA
>SJYA01008750.1:2044-16086 GCA_006410615.1 Neotragus moschatus
AACTTTTTCACTCTCCTCTTTCACTTTCATCAAGAGGCTCTTTAATTCTACTTCACTTTCTGCCATAAAGGTGATGTCATCGGCATATCTGAGGTTATTGATATTTCTCCCAGTAGTCTTGATTCCAGCTTGTGTTTCTTCCAGCCCAGCATTTCTCATGATGTACTCTGCATATAAGTTAAATAAGCAGGGTGACAATATACAGCCTTGATCTACTCCTTTTCCTATTTGGAACCAGTCTGTTGTTCCAGTTCTAACTGTTGCTTCCTGACCTGCATACAGGTTTCTCAAGAGGCAGGTCAGGTGGCCTGGTATTCCCATTTCTTTCAGAATTCTCCTATACCTCAATACAAAATAAAGTTTGAAAAAAATTAGAAAATAATTTTTTTCATATTAACTGAATTAATTATTTTCACTGATATAACATTTTTCTTTTGTTAAAACATCATGTTGTATAAAATCAAATGTCTTCATGTCTTAATGTTGATCCAGTAATAAAACCAAGGTCCTTGAGTTCTTGTCTTTCTATGTGTTTTTCCTTTATGAAGAGTCCTCCATGGTGCCTGGGATGAAAGTCACTGGCTGAAACAGGGTCTCATGTTAGCCCCAGGTCCCTCCCAGCAACTGGTGGCCATCCTGACCACAGGGGAGAGGCACGTGGCTTCTTTATACATGGGAAGGTAGCTTGCAAACTTCTACAGTCAGCACGGAGAAATGGCTAGGGCTGCTCGCTCCAGACTACTTTACAATGACTCTTTCTTCCCTCCTGATCTTTAGACCAACGAAGAAACATGGAGGGAAAAAGAGAGCAGAGGAAAGGAGAGAAAACACAGCTGAGGAAAAAGGGTGTGGTAGCTCTTCCTAAGCCATCAATTGCCAAGGTTACTTCTGGCAGAGAGCAAAAGAAAATGGGCCAGAGTGTGCCTGCTGGAAGCTGTTGTATTTCTGCCCAGACTGTGGGGGAAATGACTGGATTAAATAAAAATGCCAGCAATAACAAAAAAAGAAATCATCCCAAAAGTTTTCCTTGCCTGAAGCCTGAACTGCTTGAGGCGCTGACCTCCCTGCTGTCTCAGTGAGGTCAAGAAACTGACTGTCACTCCTACAATTATGATTAATGATGCTCTCCTGGTGACACATTTCTAACTGCTGTCTCTGGAGCACAGCGAGACTCAGTTGCCGGGTGGTGTGTTGAGTCATTGCTCTGGCAAAAGATCTATTTGTTAGAGCTACAGGCTTAGTTTTCAACAAGCCATCCTCTTGATTCTTTGCTGTGACATGCTATCATGAAAGAACAGAAAGCCCAGTACAAAGAATGACGGCTAAGAAGGATAAAACATTAAATTAATTTTAAAAAAGCTTTTGTACTGAATGGCAAAATGTAACATAATGAATAATTAAACAATTAATAATATAATCCTCTTAAAAGCACAGAACCACTATGCAAGAAGATTAAGTGTTTAACAGTTTCCAGTATAATGCAAATGGTAAGGATGAGCCCTTTTTTTTTTTCTTTCACTTTTTAGGGTAATAGAATTGAAAGCACATTTCCAGATTTTAATTAAATACTATTAAATTTTCAATAATAAGCCAGCCTCCACAGTGCCATAATATGGAAGGATTATCAAATACAAAGGTAAGTACACAATAGCAAGAAGCTAACATTTCTTGGTTTCTTTTATATATTAAAAAAAAAAGTTTTCTTGAAAGGGTGCAGGCTATTTGCAAGCTGCTGTAGTGCACATCACCAAACATCAAGTTGAACACTAATCTGTGATAATGACTGTAAGACTGGGATTTAGATTGACGCATTTCAGTGACAGTCCCATCATGGAAAAAGGTCTGGAAAAACAACAGAGATTAGTTGTAGAGCTATAAAACCAGTCATTGATGCATTTAAATTTCATTTTACTCTTACATTCTCAAAACTGCAATGAATACTCTCCATTACCTAATATTGTGTTCCTATGAGCATATTTGTTATTATTTCTCAAAATATCAAAAGCATGGTTTCCCCAAAAGAAGTGAAAAAGAGAAAGATTCACTTGCAAGTGATTCATTAAAGAATTTCTTCCAGGAGATATAGAGAAGCAGCTAGAAGTCAAACAATGTGGTTTTTAAATGAACCCCCAGCTTATCCAGAGTCTGCTGGGAGCTCTGGAGCATACATTACACCACAGAGTTTGCCTTGACCTCTGGCTAAGTGATTCCTGCAGCTGAAGTTTGAAAGCTCTAAAGAAGGAGCAGAACATTCAGAAGTGGCCCTGGGCAGTCCAGCGGTCTAGGTGGAACACCAGGAGTATCTGTACATAGCTGTAGTAAAGAAACGTTCTTGTTTATAATTATCCATGAACTAGTTGAACTGTATAGTTAACTACACTCTGAGTTTAAAATGCTGGTAAGGTGAAGCCTTGATTCCTATATTCTACACGCCTCCACCCTCCATGGCTAACTTCTGCATGAAGACGTATCTCTGGATTTATTCACGCTTCAAGCAAAAGAGATTTTTGAAACCAGTAGTATTTTTCCGTACATTGTAGAATTTGGCCCCATTCTGAGAACTGAGCTATATTCCTAAAACTCAGCCTTAATGTTTGCCCTTNCAAGGTCAAGCCTTGATTCCTATATTCTACATGCCTCCACCCTCCATGGCTAACTTCTGCATGAAGACATATCTCTGGATTTATTCACGCTTCAAGCAAAAGAGGTTTTTGAAACCAGTAGTATTTTTCCTGACATTGTAGAATTTGGCCCCATTCTGAGAACTGAGCTATATTCCTAAAACTCAGCCTTAATGTTTGCCCTTTGCTTAGTGTGTATTTCATAGATTTCAGTCCTACAAAGAAGAGAGTTTCACTGCTACTCCAGACTTAGGATGATATCACTTCCTATTTGGTTCCTTTCCATTAAGTCTTAGTGGATTTGATCTACATATAAGTTTTCAAGAGCACAACATCCAAAATCATTGCTGCTCTGCAGGGCATGGTTTCCAGCTCTCAGGTTTAAATTCTCTTCCTCCTGTATCTGCAGCCAGAACTATAGGTTAGTCTCTTGCAGATCCCACATTCTCCTTGTCTCCCATCGGTCAGCAGATACCTGGGCCATAAAAGCCACATCTTAGAAGATAATGCCACTTACGTTTCTAAAGAAACTCCATTTTTAAAAGAGTAAGTTGTTGAAGTCATTCAGAAAGCAATTACAGGAGAGGAAAGTCTGAATGAAAAAAACATTTTTCATTAAAGTACTCCAGTATAAAAGGATATTTTAGAAGCTTGGACAAAAGTTTTTTTCTATAGCACAAAAAGCTTCACTCTAGGAATAATTCTTCAGACTACACTAGACTTAAGCAACAAGCTGACCTGAAAATGAAGAACAATACTCAGAATGCATGCAAATCTTAAGCACAGAGCATAATGACTATTACAATTATATAATTTTGAGGGTGTGGATGTGCAAACAATAGCTAAGAACTAAGCAAAGTCAAGTAAACTAGCCACAGTTGATTTAAGAAAGAGTGTTTAATATGCATAACTCAGTTAACCAGTTGTACTTAGCTTATCATTAATAGTGAAAGAAATAAAAGGTTAATTGCTCAGTCGTGTTTGACTCTTTGTGACCCCATAGACTGTAGTCGGCCAGGCTCCTCCGACTATGGAATTCTCTAGGCAAGAATACTGGAGTCAGTGTCCATTCCCTTCTCCAGGGGATCTTCCCAATCCAGGGATTGAACCTGGGTCTCCTGCATTGCAGGCAGATTCTTTACCAGCTGCGCCACCAGGGAATCCCCATTAATAATGAAAGGACAATTAAGTATTGTATTATTAGTATAAATACATTTTAACGTGTATAATTTAAGGAATAGCTTAGGAACTCTTTGAATTTATTTTCAAAAAGCTCATCTTAAAGCAGGATTCATAGAGCTTACATTACCCAACTCCACCATGTGCAGTACAGAGTCTGAGACCACTGAGTTAAGGCAAAATTAAATCTTAAGTAAGTGTTTGAAATCCAAAAATTGGTGAGCAAGATGCAAAAACATGATCATTAAGGCAAAAAAAAAATCAGGAGCATAGGACCAGATGCTTGAGAAGACCAATTTGATGGAAAGTCATAGACTCTATGGGATAAATTAGGCAACAAATCCAGTGGGAACAGAGGAGACAGAAGTAAAGCCAGGAGTTTCACAGCTGATTAACATCTTTACATCTGGGGCTCTCCTCAGAGTGCATTCCCCTCAAGGACACATTCCTTGGTTTTGAAGTTGTTACTCCCCGAGACCAATCTCCATGTGATAGTTCTTAAACCTTAAATCAGAAAATCTGCATCTTAAATCCAGTTCTGATGTTGTCAGCTGCATAAACCAGGACAAAATATTTATATGATTTGAATTATAATGGGAAATATAACATCCTACTCTTAGAACTATTGTGAGGATTAAATAAAATAATGGAGGTCAAGGCACATGGTTGGCTGTTCCTGAGTGCTGGTCCCCCACTGACCACTCGCCCTTACACCACCTCTGGAATCCTCTGAGTAGAAAGTATCTGGGATTCATGTAGCAGTGACAGGAGAAAACAGACATGATGAGGGGTGTAGGCTGTAAAGCCAGGTGGACCTGCCTTTTGTCCTAACTTAGCAGGCACTCTAACCAGTTCCAACACCAGCAGAGTCTAATACCACTCGTGAATACAGAACACAGAGCGGTCAAGCGAAAGAAGATTTCCTCCAGATCCCATCCCTTCTCCTGCGGATCTTCCCGAACGAGGATTCGAACTGGGGCCTCCTGCATTGCAGGTGGATTCTTTACCAACTGAGGTATCAGGGAAGCCTTCCCCTCCAAGGTCAGATAAGGCAGAACCCATGATATAGTAATACAGCTTGGGGAAAGAAGAGAAGAAGGAAGTAAAGGAAGCAACCAAGTCAATGAAGAAGTTTATATATATCTCTGCTGTTGCTAAGTCACTTCAGTCGTGTCCGATTCTGTGAGACCCCATAGACGGCAGCCCACCAGGCTCCTCCGTCCCTGGGAGTCTCCAGGCAAGAACATTGGAGTGGGTTGCCATTTCCTTCTCCAATGCATGAAAGTGAAGTCGCTCAGTCGTGTCCGACTCTTAGCGACCCCACGGACTACGTCCCACCAGGCTCCTCCATCCATGGGATTTTCCAGGCAAAAGTACTGGAGTGGGGTGCCATTGCCTTCTCCAGTATATTAGTATATACATTTGGGAAACAAAACATCTATTAAGTAGCAGAGACTGTGCTGAATATTTTACATTTCATTTGATCCTTACAACTCATGTAAAGTATTAATATGATCTTTTACAGATGAGAATATTGAGTTTCACAGAGGTAATATGATAAGTCCAAATGACATAATGAACAACTGCCAATACAAATTCTGTCTATACCCATATCCCATATCTCATCTCTGATTCATTGTGCTCCTTCTTTGGACAGGTAGATGGGGCTGAAATAGCGTAAGGATAGTTTTTTAACTTGAGAGACCAGTTTGTGTGTTGGTTTTTAATGGATGATAGTAGATTTAAATCACTCTGCTATTTAGATTCCACTGGATGTGTTCAGAAAACTGACAGAACGCATTTTAAAATGTCATAATTTAAAATATACTGAAAATCAGATGATGTACAATTGTTTAACCTTGTCATGTGAAATTGTTAGATGGCAACTTAAAGATGTACAAGGAGGTACATAATTTTTTCAAAAGAGAATGCTTTCAAATTTTAAAACACCACTTCTCTAGCACAGATCTTAGCACGGGATGGACAGCAGGAGTTTAAAGTAGTGGTTACAGATGCAGACTTAGGAGTCAGTCTTGCTGATTGAATGACTTGGACAACTGACTTAAATTCAGTCCAGTCAATTTATTTGAAATGGAGATAGTAGCAACACTCTGTCTCGGTGTTTGCCAAACATTAGTATACACCAGAATGACCTGGAGCTCTTATAAAACAAAGTAGACTGCTCAGTCCCGAGCTCTAGAGTAGCTGATCCTGAAGGTTTGAGCTGAGGCCCCCAATTTTCCATTTCTAACACGTTTCTGGGTAACGCTGCTGCTACTGGTCCAGGGACCACAATTTGAGAACCTTCGGCTTGTCTCATAAGGTCATTGTGACGATTTAAGGAGTTAATATTTATATAACATGCTTGGAACCACACTATTACTACTTAATAGGTGTTGATGCACATTAATTAACTAGTATTGTCTGTTTGGATTAGAGTCACTATAATGGAAAATTCTACTCCAATGGGTTAAAGAGAAAGAAGTGGATATAGTTTGTTTAGAAAGGAATTCTGAGGAAAAGCATCCATGGCTGTCTCTGAAATCAAACAGGCCCCTGTGGAGTTGCTGGACATGGAAGCCTTTCCGTGTCCCCCATTTCTTGTAGAGAACAGGCTACAGCTCCCATCACCTTCTCTGAGCTCCAGCGGACATATTTCAAATTGTTGCTAATCTGGGAAGGGAAAGGATGTGAAGATGAGAGAGGGAGAGTCAGGAAACTATAGTGCATTCTTGGGTCAGTTTCCTGGTTCTGCCTCAAGGGACACTCATAACATGCTTTTAAGCTCTTTATAGAATTAAATCTCAAAAATGCGGAAGATGTCAGCATCCTGCATTCCAGAGACCACCTAAGGACAGATTAAAGGAACATGAGAAGTTCATCAAGATTACCTGACGCCAGATTAGAGGCGTACAGGCAAATACACACAGCCTAATCTTGTCAGTGACCCCACCATTGAGCGACTGCTATAAAACTTTCCATTTAATCCTCCCAGGTTGGGACACAAAGTTTTCAAGGGCAGAGGCCCACTGTGTTCCCCTTTTCCTGTCAAAGCAATAAAGCTATTGTTCTCTACTTCCCCCAAAACCCTGTCTCCAAGATTCAATTCAGCACCGATGCACAGAAGCTAAGGTTTTGGCATCATCACCACTGTCGAAAAACATCATCAAGTTCCCTGTCTCTTTGTTCCACGGTTTTCATCATCAGGGATACATACTAGTTGCTTCTCCTCCAGGAATCTTGTCTAGAGCAGCCAGGCTACTTCTCAGCTCTGCAATTGCACCTGGGAAATCTTTCCCACTCCCTCGTCTACCTTAGACAGCTCTGACATTTGCTACTTCATCGTCTCATTTCCTGATCTCTTTTCTTAGGCAGAATAGAATAAATTACTGGTTTATTACAAAGGATATTAAAGGAAATGAATGAACAACTAGATAAAGAGTTACATAAGATAAAGTCTGGAAAGGTCTCAAGCACAGGGGCCTCTGTCCCCACGAGTTTCGGATGCACCACCCTCCCAGCAAGTGACGGACACTCCACTAACCTGCAGGGCAGAGTCTTCCATATGACGACTTTGATACGGCTCTTGCACTAACTGTATCCTGCTACAAGAGGCCACAGATTTTTCCTTGAATTTTTATTGAAGCTGTGTAAGTGCCTCCAAGTTTAGCTATGTAATGATTTATAATGAACACAACAATGAACCAGTTAGATGTTGGAGAATATGTAAGAAAACTACCCTAGATGTTATACATATCTATGTGATGAGTACTTAAGCACCATAGAAATTCTCTGGATTTAGAAAATTTATTTATTCCTAGAGTGGAGAAGGCAATGGCACCCCACTCCAGTACTCTTGCCTGGAAAATCCCATGGGTGGAGGAGCCTGATGGGCTGCAGTCCATGGGGTCGCTAGGAGTCGGACACGACTGAGCAACTTCACTTTCACTTTTCACTTTATGCATTGGAGAAGGAAATGGCAACCCACTCCAGTGTTCTTGCCTGGAGAATCCCAGGGACGGGGGAGCCTGGTGGGCTGCCATCTATGGGGTTGCACAGAGTCAGACACAACTGAAGCGACTTAGTAGCAGCAGAGTAGGAAAAGTACAAAAAAAAAAAAAAGTTCAGTGAGAATAGAGTCCTAGTCCCTCCTCAGGGGATTTATCTGGCATTCTGACTCACACTTTTGGGTTGTTCCTGCAGAGCAGGTGGAAAACAGTGAAGATCACAAGCACTAGACCCCAGATTGGTTGAAACCAGAGGCTTAATGATTTAGATCCCAAAATATTACCCTGTTGCTTCACCATCAAACAATCCACAACCTGCAACCATCACCTCACCCCAAATGTTGCTTTTAAAATCCCTCCCTGAAAGCCACCAGGGAGTTTGACTCTTTTGAGCATGAGGTGCCCGTTTATCTTGTTCAGTGCCCTGCAGATAAAAGGTGTAGTTTTCTTCACCAAGTGGTGTCTATAGCTTGATTTTGCTGCATGATGGGGGAGTGGACTCCCGTTCTGTTCAGTAACAAAAGTAATTTACAAAATTTCCAACCATGTTATTTTACCACAACGTCTGGCATATAACATTGACATCCTCTATGTCTATCCAAAGTTTTCAATGCAGTCTCAGTTTCTTTATATGTCTTAAGGGAAGGCAACTTCAATTTCTCATGATAACCAGTGGAGAAACCTGATTTACTTTTAAGGAACTATTTTTCCAACCAAGTTGGCTGGCATTCATCTACACACTGATGAAACATAAAAGTTCAGTTCTCGACATTGCACTACCCCCAGTTGACATTGGAAACCACTTTAAAGGCAAAGGCTATCATATTTGAATCTGAAGAAAATTGAAACAGGTGTGAAAAGGCGAAGACCTCAGAGCCTCTTTTAAGAAAATTAGCATTATTTCTAACGTTCACTCTGTAAAGAATGAAGGGCAGAGGACGGTTGTGAAATAAAATCTGTACATCAGATGCTATCAAGAGCTTGGAAGCCTTTCTAGATAAGCCAAATTTGAATGAGATAAGTGGAAGAACCCAAATATCTCTTACTATCTCTGGATTATCACAAGCTTCCTAAATTTCAACCAAAGTCAGAAAAACCAGGAAATATTACCAGTAAAGGATGTGACTATTTTTGCCAGGTAAAACTGATTAAATTCTTTCCCCGAGGAAAGACTGATATTGAGAGAAAGCTAACACTTTGGAGCAAGTAACATAAATAACCAATTTATTCAAGTAGCGCTCTTCACTGGAAACTCTATTTGGTCTGTGTGCCCCAGTGCACACGTGTGGGTGCACTCATGCATGGACCCCTGAAAGCCAGACCATACAGCACAGCAAAGCAGAAGAGTCATTCCAGAAGGCAGGCAGCCATGGGAGGCGCACCCAGAGGAGAGAAGCCCATGGTTTCTCTCAATCCAGCTGTCACTCCCTTCTCAAAACTAAACACAACACTCACTCAATGGCTGCTGAACTCCCTTTTAAATAGCAGCGTAGGTACTCCAGTCTCAGCTAAATCTAATTCTATGCTCATTTCACTTTGTTGAAGAATTTTTTTTCCTTCTATGCTGCATTTTTTTCCTTCAACCATCACCAAATTGGCAAATTCTGACCAGCTTGTCTGAAAGGAAAGGAATTTATATTTCGTATGAAATTAATCTGATCAGCAGACTATTTACAAGAAGACCAAGCCAGGCTAGTTTACAAATACCTGAAGGCAAGAAATTTTCATCTCATTACAATATGACCTTCCAAAGCCTAGGAAGAATTATTTAATTCTCTTTGTTAACTCATCATATTTAAAGTTTACTGTGTCTTATGGTTTTCAGGGGGAAAAAAAGAAGCGCAACATCACCTTATTCCAATAAAAGAGGAAGTGGGAGGTAAACCCATAATAACCTTTAATACTGTGATGAAAATAGCCTTCATAAAACAAGGATAAACAACATTGCAGTCTAGTTTACCTCTGCATAAAATAAAAGCTAGAATTCAATGTGCAATAAAATATTAGTATCTTTACTGCCAGCATAATCTTAACTAATCATTTCTTATGTTATTTCTGTAGTTACAGAAAGTCATCTGTATGAAATGTGACTGAATGAGGCTAGCCCAACAACGGAAACGACACTACTGTGGTTTTCCTCTCTTTCCGATTAAAAAATGTATTTTTTTTTCCTCACTAATGTTCTCATGCATTCCTAAACTAGTCCCAATCAGGATCACCCTCTACCCTTTCCAGAACGTCACCAACCCAAACAGTTACTTATTAACAATCCACTTTTTTCTGATACAAAACACATTCTTCAGGGGCACTGTCATTATCCAAAATGAGCTTTAGTACTGCAAATTACTTCAGCACCCCTATGATTTATCTGTAGTAAACACACTTTATAATATTTGTATTCCCATTAAAACTGCTACCAATAATGAATCGATAGCATGGAAACATTTATATAATACAATGTGGACAAATGCCGGATGCCCCAATAATAGTTATATTCCTTGCTCTTCCTACCGTGTTTGGAAAAATCAAACCTTGGCATTTTGCCGTGTTTATGAAAATACTTCTGAAAATGGCTCAGCACACTGCACTTCACATTTGCAACCATTTCCTTTAAAAAGATGGCATTCGTCTGTACTTATGAGGTCGGGGTTATTGCATTTTCACATTATGCATCATTACTCCGAGTAGGTGTCTTATCAGCAGCTCCAGTTGCTGTAGAGAAGATTGGAATTAAACACTGGAAGCTTTTTATTTACTTTACATGCTTTATTCCTACAAGATTTTCTGCATATAAGCTTCTTTGTTCAGCTGAGAATTGGCTACATTGCCAAGGCATTGTGAAATTTACATCTTGCTTTTTCTCCTATATTCTTTCCAAAATTGGATTGAAAACAAAGTATAGTTTTTAATTAAAGCTCTGACCAACAATAGACATTTTTTTCCCCTAAGCAGCAGCATTTCTGATCATTGGTGACGTGTTATAAAAGCCTGATAGGAGATGCTCACAACTTCAATGTAATCAGCCTTCAAGCAGTTTAGGTGTCAGCCAAAACCTATGGTTTTCCTGACAATATTCATTTAAAGATAGCCATCACCAAAGTTTATCTAACTGAGATCAATGAGGCCATGAAGAAATCTGAAGGAAATTTATCTTTCCTTTTAACACCGTGTAATTCAGAGTGATTTTCCGGCTGATTTTAACAGAGAGAAACTGAAAAAGAAAAGTTTCAGCTCTTTTTCAAGCATTTTCAGAATAGACTTTTGATTACCACTTTATTACTTATTTCAAACTAGGAAGACCTATTTTGTCTTGATGTGAAGTCCAAAAGTCATCTTTTGGGCCTCCAAAACGTCTTAATGGCCTAAATGTCTCCATTCAGGCCAATAGCCTGGTCATTTGAGCACAGATTTCAGAAAGATCATAGTAGACGTTGTTATCCGGTTTGAAGCTAAGCTAGTTAAGAAAGAAGGAGGTCCATTTTCCCTTTTGTAAAATAAAATAAGTAAACACTTCTGTGATATGGGAAAAACCTATACTTCTCTTTGAAACTATCTGGCCTTTGACCTCCCTGGGCCGTCTACCTTCTGCAGCCAACATTTAGACATTAAAATTCCTCAGGACTCAGTCCTAACTCTTTTCTCTCATCCTTCTTTCCCCTGGAGTGATTTCATCCATTTTCAGAGCTTTAAAAACCCTTAATGCTGATGACACCTAAATTTTTAAGTTCAGCCCATGGCTTCACTGAAATCCAGGTGTCTATATCCACATGCTCACTTGACATCTTGACATTAACATTTCACAAACATCCCAAGCTTAACCCATCCAAAATTGTAATCTCAAATTTCTCATTTACTGTACCTTTTCCCTGTAATCTGGCTCAATTAATAAATACTATCACATTTTACTTCAGCACCCTAGGAAAAAAGTTAATAAAATAGGATGCCTTACCATTAATAAATTCTGTCCAGTCTAACTCCAAAGTACATTTAAAATCGGTACAATTATCTTTACTTCTATTCCCACTAACTTGTTCAAACACATCACTGCTCATAAGACACTTTCAAGTCCATAATCTACCAGTTCCCACTCTGCTCAATAGCAAAAATAATCTTTTACAAAATATAATGAGCTTCTTGTCAACCTACTTCTTTCCTCCAACTGATTCCAAAACATTACAACTAAAAGCCAAACTCATTGCCAAGACCTACAGATTCCTTCTCGATCCCCTATCTTATCAAATTTCACTTTTTTCTTTGCTCAATACATTTCACCACACAAGCTTTCTGTCTCTCCCAAAGCAAACAGCCATCCAACAAATACATTGAGGTCTAAACTCTATCCTCTATCTAGAATACTATAATTTATCTTCCACTCTTAGGGACTAGGGCTTCCCAGGTGGCGCTAGTGGTAAAGAACCTGTCTCCCAATGCAAGAGACATATGAGAGGAGGGTTCTATCCCTTGGTGCAGAAGATCCCCTGGAGAAGGGCCTAGCAACCCACTCCAGTATTCTTGCCTGGAGAATCCCATGGACAGAGGAGCCTGGGAGTACAGTCCATAGGGTTGCACAGAGTCAGACACGACTGAAGAGACTTAGCACGGACACACTTAGAGACTATGGTTCCTTTGAGCTCCTCAACCTGAATTCAGATCCCTCTCACTTTATTCTTTCACACAGTTTATTTTATCCTTTACAGCAGTTATGACCACTACAATGCTTATATTTATTGTCTTGACTTTTTCATTTATTATTTTAAAGTTTCCTGGATTTATTGTCCATTGCTTTATCCCTAACCCCTGATGTGACAATGATCATGCACACATTTTTTTTGTTTGGTTTTGATTCATTTAGCTTGATTCCTGAAATATGAAGAGGTTATTGGCAATCCCTGACGGTCACCAAAAGTTCTATTCTTTCCGTAAAGAAAGGGTCTAAAGGAGAGCAACAAAGGCATTTTCATCAGGCAGAACAAAACCAATGTTACAAAGAAAAGTTGAGGTACAAGAGAATATGAAGAGCAAATAAAGAGGTAAAATTATAGGCCTCTCTACATAAATAATGACTGTGCACACATGCGCTCAATCGTGTCCAACTCTCAGCAGCCCCATAGACTGTAGCCCTCCAGGCTCCTCTGTCCATGGAATTTTCCAGACAAGAATACTGGAGTGGATTGCCATTTCCTTCTCCAGGGGAGCTTCCTAATCCAGAGATCCAACCTATATCTCTTATGCCTCCAGGATCAGCAGGTGGGTTCTTTACCACTAGTGCCACCTGGGAAACCCAAATATTCACTCCAAAAAACAATACATTTAAGAAATCAAAAAGAGAAAGAATTAGATACATGGAAAATGTATNGTGTCCAACTCTCAGCAGCCCCATAGACTGTAGCCCTCCAGGCTCCTCTGTCCATGGAATTTTCCAGACAAGAATACTGGAGTGGATTGCCATTTCCTTCTCCAGGGGAGCTTCCTAATCCAGAGATCCAACCTATATCTCTTATGCCTCCAGGATCAGCAGGTGGGTTCTTTACCACTAGTGCCACCTGGGAAACCCAAATATTCACTCCAAAAAACAATACATTTAAGAAATCAAAAAGAGAAAGAATTAGATACATGGAAAATGTATCAATACTAAATTAAAGTAAAGAAACTAATAACAATTTAAAAATCACCTAGAAAACTAGGAATTTAAAATAAGTATACAATCAATAATATGATCTCAAAATGTACAAGGTTATTAAAAAACAAAACTACAAGAAGAAAGAGCCAAAATATAGTCATTTGGAGACAGCACATATAAATTCAAGATATATAGAAAAAGGTTGACTTGATGGATCTAAGAGAACCCTAGACTGTCCTTAAATTCTTCTAAGAAAAGTATAACGATTATAAAAATTGAAAATTATTTCATGCCATAAAGCCAGTAAACATGATAGGAGTCGTAAAGTATATATTCTTTGACAACCATGAATAATTAAAGTATAAATAGAAAATCTTCATATGTTTAGACGTTATGAAAGGAAATCAAGAGAAATAAGGAAATGCACTGATCTTACTGAAAATGAAACTATGACATATCAAACTCCAAAAAGTACAGTGTATGAAATGAAATGCATTTTAATGGAAATTAAAAATTTAAATATACTTATGAGATTGCTGACAAAGAAACAATAAAGAAGGGACAATTTAGTCAGGAATAAAATTAGGGAAAGGGCGTAAATAAGATCCTACAGAT
>SJYA01008751.1:0-15990 GCA_006410615.1 Neotragus moschatus
TAACCTAGATGGGTAGGATGGGGGTGGGGGGAGGAGGCAGGTCCAAGAAGGAGGGGACGTATGTGTCCATATAGCTGATTCACGTCATGGTACCACAGAAACACAACATTGTAAAGCAATTATACTCCAAACAAAGCACAATAAGAAAAAGTAAAGGCTATTTACGTAACAAATTTTCAGAAAAAAATATCTTAGGAAGACAAAAAACCAACAGGTTGCAAAAATGAAGATATTATATATGCAACAGAACTAAACAGACACACAGAGAGTTCAAAGGAAATTCAAAAGCCAAATATAGAGGCAATCTAGAAAGTGTCTGGGAGTGGAGGAGATATAAATAGGAAAATGGGAGAAAACTGGAACGAGGCAAGAGAAAATAATTAGGGGTGATAACATAGGATTGTAACTGCATGACAGATAACTAGAAAGAGATGAAACCAGAAAGGAGGAAACGAAAAGTTGAAGACCAACAGAAATAAGTATAAAATCTCAATTAACACCCCCCCAAAAGATATTTATGTCTTACTGCAATGAGGAAATATTGTGATCATATAGAGATTCTCAATGATTTTACTCCTCTACACAAATAATTTGCTTTTCTAGAACCTAAACATTTTACTGTAGAAAACATAGGAACCTCTCTCAGAGTATGCTGTCAATACCCCTTTTAAATAGACTTCAGATGTGTCGCAACCTCTGACTACAACTTCATCTTCCTCCCTAGAGTCATAAGGTCTCACCTCCCTTTCTTGAACGCCCTTAGGACTTGAGTTCAACCACATACCTCAAAGTTGTTCTTAGAAAGAGTCAGTTTTCAGTCACGTGGAGAACTTTGATGATTAAGGAAGTGTGGTTTGGTTAAGTGCAGACTCCCCTTCTCTCATCCTATAATGCAGTATTTGTGAAATCAACTAACATCTGACATGGGAGATAAGAATATCAGTGGGGAAATGACAATCTCTCCAACAAATGGTGTTGAAAAAACTGGGTAATCACATGGAGCACACTGAAATCATACTCCTATCTTACACTACATATAAAAAAATTAACCTGAAATGAATTAAAGACTTAAACATAAGACCCTGTATCATAAAACTCCTAAAAGAAAACAGGGGAAAATGCCTTCACATTTGCCTTGGCAACAAGATTTTTTGGGATATGACACCAAAAGCACCAAGCAAAAATTAACAAGTGAGACTTGATACATCAAACTAAAAAGCTCTGCACTGCAAAAGAGACAATCTACAAAAATGGAAAGGCAATCTACAGAACGAGAGCAAATATTTGCAAACTATATTTCAGATATGGGTTAATATATATAAATACATAGGGAACTCATACAACTCAAAAACAGAAACCGAACAACTCAATTTTTAAAAAATGGACAGAGGAACTGAACAGAAATTTTCCCCAAAAAACCATACAAATGACCAACAGGTACATGAAAAGGGTCTCAACATCACTAATTATCAGGAAATGCAAACAAAAACCATACATCTCTTAAAATGCCTAGCATCAAGGAGACAAGAGCTAAGAAGTATCAGCAAAGATGTGGAAAAAATAGGACATCTGTGCACTGTTGGTGGAATGTAAAATGATCCAGTCACCATGTGAAACAGCGTGGAGGCTCCTCAATAAAGTAAAAATAAGGGGAAAGGCTGCAGGTCTCCTTAAGCTTTTGGCATAGAGTCTTTAGATAATCATGGTGATTGAGGAAATACTATGCTCTTTCACACTTCTGTTCTCACCAACCTTGTCATATGGGACAATTATACAAAGGGTTATAATGGATGAGAACATTTTAGTTTTCAGTGTAAACTCAGTGTATTTACCTTTCAGATGCTACTAAGAACAAAATACATATGTGATACTGGCCTCTCTTTTAAAGAAATAACTTAAAAGTACAGTTTTGTTTTTCCAGAAATGGACCTTATGCAGTTATATTCTTCCTCGTATGATAAAGAGTCCCCTTGCAACACAGAGGACTTTTCGGTAACCAGGACTTTGCATTCAATGAGCCTTCAAAAGAGATATTGACCTCAGAAAAATGTGAGAGCCCACAGAAAAAGTACAGGATAAGCCATCTAGTCTCCAGTGGTTAGGTTAATTTGTCACCAAATTTAGAGAGCACAGGGTTTGGAAACATTCCAGCGGAAGCTGTTTTACTTTCTTGTTAAGCTTCACTGACTAAAAGGACTCTTGGTCTGCAGAAGTAAATAAAAGGCGCTGTATCCCGCTGTTCCTGATTACTCATTGCTCTACCAGGCATTCAACCATGAGACTCCATTTATTACTTTCTGTTCTCCTTCTCTCTTTGGCTATAATACCAAAAGGTAGGTGGCGAATAACTGTAGACCTGCGTTTCTTAGGAGACCTACTCGGACACTGAGTTATACCATGGCCATCTTGACTCAGACCCTAGCGCACAGTCTCAGGGATACAGAGGTCCAACATGAGCGTCCTGCTTAGAACTGCTGCTGCTGCTGCTAAGTCACTTCAGTCGTGTCCTTAGAACTGTTGGGGTCCAAATCGGGAAGAAGGACAAGGATTTCCACCAAGAGAAAACAAGTTCCAAGAGTTCCATGATTACAAAAGGGGGCTCAAATATAGGGGGAGGGGGAGAAGCCTTGACATCTGACACAAGGATACAAATCAAGTAGCTTTCACAAGGCCCTCCATCTCCAAAAGAGACAGTGGAAATGGCAGCTATTGAGTCAGACTTGGTTAGTGAATGAAAGTGACCTGGTCTATTGGCAAAGGAATATTTGTGAAGGGTGAAAGTTCGGTGTCTAAGTAAGCTCAGGAACAACAACAAAAAGAAATTCTATCAAACTACTAAAAACCAACAGGAAGCAAGGGAATTTGGGAAATGCATGGAAATTTGGGATGGTGCTTCAGTGGCAAAATTTTAAGTATAATGTAAAGTAAGAAGGAAGCATTTTACCAGTCTGAGATACATCCTTGGTGCTCATGATTGAGAAGCTGGAATATTAAAGTGTAGATAAAAGAGAAAGGGAATGTGGTCATTTTCAGGCCAGTTTGTTCAGATCTTTGTAAAAGTGATAAGACTGTTTTCTCCACTGTTCAAGGCAGGATGTTCCAATCCTTCAAAATGACACCTGTGTTCATTTGGGTAACCCTCCCTTTTCCTTGAATCATCTATTCAGCTCAGTTCAGTTTGGTCACTCAGTCATGTCCAACTCTTTGTGATCCCGTGGACTGCAGCGTGCTAGGCCTCCCTATCCATCACCAACTCCTGAAGCTTGATCAAACTCATGTTCATCAAGCTGGTGATGCCATCCTACCATCTCATCCTGTCGTCCCCTTCTCCTCCTGACTTCAATCTTGCCTAGCATCAGGGTCTTTCCCAATGAGTCAGTTCTTCTCATCAGGTGGCCAAAGTATTGGAGTTTCAGCTTCAGCATCAGTCCTTCCAATGAATATTCAGGACTGATATCCTTTAGGATGGACTGGTTGGATCTCCTTGCTGTCCAAAGGACTCTCAAGAGTCTTCTCCAATACCACAATTCAAAAGAATCAGTTCTTTGGTGTTCAGCCTTCTTTATGGTCCAACTCTCACATCCATATATGACTACTGGAAAAATCACAGCATTGATTAGACAGACCTTTGTTGGCAAAGTAATGTCTCTCCTTTTTAATATGCTGTCTAGGTTGGACATAGTTTTTTCTTTCAAGGAGCAAGTATCTTTTAATTTCATGGCTGCAGTCACCATCTGCAGTGATTTTGGAGCCCCCGACTTCACTTTCACTTTCATGCATTGGAGAAGGAAATGGCAACCCACTCCAGTGTTCTTGCCTGGAGAACCCTAGGGACAGGGGAGCCTGGAGGGCTGCCCTCTCTGGGGTCACACAGAGTCGAACATGACTGAAGTGACTTAGCAGCTTAGCAGCAACTGTTTCCATTGCTTCCCCCTCTATTTGCCATGAAGTGATGGGAAGATTCTTCAAATACACTCGAAGATATTCCCTTGTTTGATCTTCGCCTGGTCTATGAATATCTTTGGATCTCTGACATACAGTTGTCCCCTTTTGAGGGAGTTCACATAATTCTCACCTTGGCCTCAGTTCCGTCAGGAGACACACAGTGATACTGTAAAATTATATGATGTTAAGGACTTACAATTAGAAGGTAATTTAATGCTTAATTCTTTAATTTTACAGATAAGAGAATTTACATCAACCAAAAGAAAAATATTTCACTAAGGTCATGTAGGTAGGGGCAATTGTAGCTGGAAACAAAATTTTTAAAAAATGTTTTTCTTTTGAATTGGAGTGTAGCTCATTACCTTCTGCTACTTTCTGTTAAAGGGCCTTCTTTCTGTCAGATTTCCCTCAGAAAATCACCTACTTTCTGTCAGAAAGTGTCTTCTTTCTGTCATATTTCCCTCAGAAATCACATCCTTTCTGTCAGAAAGTGCCTTCTTTCTGTCAGGCTCTCCTCAGAAAATCACCTCCTTTCTGTCAGAAAGGGTCTTCTTTCTGTAACATTTCCCTCAGAAATCACCTCCTTTCTGTCAGAAATCATCTTCTTTCTGTCAGGCTTTCCTCAGAAAATCACCTCCTTTCCGTCTGAAAGGGTCTTCTTTTGTCATGTTTCTCTCAGAAATCATCTCCTTTCTGTCATAAAGTGCCTTCTTTCTGTCATGTTTCCATCAGAAATCGACTCCTTTCTTTCAGTAAGCGCTTTCTTTCTGTTAGGCTTTCCTCAGAAAATCTCTTCCTTTCTTTCAGAAAGTGTCTTCTTGCTGTCAGGTTTCCCTCAAACATCTCCTTTCTGTCACAAAGTGCCTTTTTTTTTTTTTTTTCTGTTATGTTTCCTCTGAAATCACCTCCTTTTTGTCATAAAATACCTTTTCCCCCACCAGGTTTTCCTCAGAAAATCGCCTCCCTTCTGTCAGAAAGTGTCTTCTTTTTGTCAGTTTTCCTTCAGAAATCACCTCCTGTTTGTCACAAAATGCCTTCTTCCTGTCAGGTTCCTTTATGAAATCTCCTCCTTTCTGTCATGATATGCTTTCTTCTGTCAGGTTTCCCTCTTAAATTGCCTCCTTTCTGTCATGAAATACCTTCTTTTTGTCACATTTTCCTCAGAATTCACCTCCTTCCTTTCAGATTGCCGCCTTTTTTCTGTTTCCCTAGGAAATCTGGTTATAACTGATGTAGAAGAAACTACATTGTATATAAGGAACAGCATGAAGGCCCCGAGGAGGGAATAGTTTGTTTCAGAAAATGTGCAGAGGAAATCTGTGATTATGTCAAAGTAAAAGCTGCAGGATGCAATGCTAAATCTATAGGAACACTTCAAGAATGAGGTAACTTCTTCCAATGGTGTTCCAATGGATAACAACCTGCCTACAGATGCAGGGGACATGGATTCAATTGTAGTCCAGGCTGATTCCACATTCCACAGGGAAACTAAGCCCGTGTGCCCAAGTACTGAGCCTGGGTACCCTAGAACCCATGCTCCACAAAGGAGAAACCATTGCAATGAGAAACCAGGCACAGCAAGAAAGAGTAGTCCCCACTCCTCATGTTACAGAAAGTACAGGCACAGCAACGTAGACCCAGTGCCACCAAAATTAAATTAAATACAATAAGAACAACAAGGACAAGGCGTCTAGACTTTATACTTGGAAGTAGTAATCACCTGCATTGGTATCACCCAGGGGTTTCAGTTTACTCTCAAAGTAGGATCAAGTAAGGGTTTTAAATAGCCTAGAAGAACTATACAGAATAAAGATCTCAATGACCCAGATAACCATGATGGTATGATCACTCACCCAGAGCCAGACATCTTAGAGTGCAAAGTCAAGTGGGCCTTAGGAAGTGTCACTAGGAACAAAGCTAGTGGAGGTGATTTGAATTCCAGCTGACCTATTTCAAATCCTAAAAGATAATGTTGTGAAAGTGCTGCACTCAATATCCCAACAAATCTGGAAAACTCAGCAGTGGCCACAGGACCAGAAAAGCAGTCTTCATTCCAATCCCAAAGAAAGGCAATGCCAAAGAATGGTCAAACTACTGTACAATTTCACTCATCTCACATGCTAGCAAAGTAATCCTCAAAATTCTCCAAGTTAGGCTTCAACAGTTTGTAAACGAAGAACTTTCAGATGTTTGAGCTAGATTTAGAAAAGGCAGAGAAATCAGAGGTCAAATTGCCAGCATCTGTTGGATCATAGAAAAAGCAAGAGAATTCCAGAAAAACATCTACTTCTGCTTCATTGACTAGACTAAAGACTTTGACTGTGTGGATCACAAGAAACTGGAAAATTCTTCAAGAGATGGGAATACCAGACTACCTGACCTGCCTCCTGTAAAACCTGTATGCAGGTCAAGAAGCAATAGTTAGAACTGGACATGGAACAACAGGCTGGTTCCAAATTTAATTAAAAACTTTTATGGCATGCAAAGCTTAGAATGCAACATTTCTTTTTTTTCAGTTTTATTTATTTTACTTTACAATATTGTATTGGTTTTGCATACATTGACATGAATTCGCCATGGGTGTACATGTGTTCACCATCCTGAAACCCCCTCCCACCTCCCTGCAGCCCTTCTTTCTAAATAAAGATGCAACACCATGCTGCTGCTGTTGCTAAGTCGCTTCAGTCATGTCCAACTCTGTGTGACCCCCATAGATGGCAGCCCACCAGGCTCCCCTGTCCCTGGGATTCTCCAGGCAAGAACACTGGACTGGGTTGCCATTTCCTTCTCCGATGCAACACCATACTCATCAAGAAAAAAGGCACCTGTTTTGAATGATTTACTTAGGGTTCCCTGGTGGTTCAGAGGTTAAAGCATCTGCCCACAATGCGGGAGACCCAGGTTCAATCCCTGTGTTGGGAAGATCCCCTGGAGAAGGAAATGGCATCCCCCTCCAGTATCCTTGCCTGGAGAATCCCATGGACAGAGGAGCCCGGTAGGCTACAGTCCATGGGGTTGCAAAGAGTTGGACACGACTGAGTGACTTCACTTTCTCTTTCTTTCTGTTTATAGGAAATGTGTATTCATTGAAGTATGCCTCCCCCCTGGGCTCCATTTAGAGTGTACATCAGGCATTTGCACTCAGTTACCAAATTTAGAAGTCATAAAACACAACTATGCCTAGAATTTGAGGCTTTTGAGTAATGTCACTTCAGAGCTATGCTATTTTGTAGTGGTTCTATACCAAGTCGCCACCAATACCATAGCTTAAAATAACAAAGTGTATTATCTTAGACTTCTGTTGTCTCACTGGGCTAGTCAAGATGTTGCCAAAGCCACATTCCTTCTGGAGGCTCCTAGACACCACCCACATGCCTTCCCAAATGGCGTTATCTGAGCCTCCTCCATGGCTGCATCTCCCTCTGGCTATCTTCTGATTCCATCCCATTTTCCACTTAAGGACCCTTGTCCTGACACTGGACCCATCAAGATAATCCAGGATAATCTCTCTATTTTAAGGTCATCTGATGAGTAACCTTAATTTCGTCGGCAACCATAATTTCTCTTCCCATAAAGCCTAACATATTCACAAGTTCCATTGACTGCACATGGACATCCCTCATGGGTCTCTGCTCTGCCCACTCAGAGCTTTGACTTATGCCTCATTCTATAGAGAAAGAGAAGCCCAGCATTGTCATGCACTCATCACACATACAGTTAACATACAGTCCTTTAATCTCTAACTCATCAAAGAACGTATCTTTATTGGCAATCCATGGTAGGTTCTGTCAGGATATAAGACACTTGAACAAACCACAGATCCTAACTTCCGAGGACTTACATGCTAGTGTTCACCAAGTGTGAACTCGGTATATGAGGAGAGGATGTCAAAGTCAAACAAGAACATTTCTCAAGTCTTTACTTGGCAACCCAGCAGGAGAGAGAAAAATGCAATCATGGCCATTGTAATAAAAATGTATAAGAGCACATCAGCAAATTATGACTGCATAAATAAAGCACAATAATATATTTTGGAGGCATGATTACATGGCTATTAAGAACAAGGTGTTTAGTCTTTAGATAGAGCTGGTTTCAAGTCTTGACTAAAACTTTGGAATCAAGTAGTTATAAAATCAAATGTTATAAAAGCCTCAGTTTCCTCTTCGATAAAATGCAAATAATACCTATTATGATGAGTCTTGTACAAATCATATGTACAGAGCTTAGAGCATAATGTGGCTCCTAAAATGTGTTCAATAATTACAGTAATTACAATCACTTAAAGTTGGAATTTAAGGGAGATTATACACCACAAAAACTTATCACTGAACTTGTGGCATAAAAAGAAAGAGTAAGGAATGAATGAATTGTTTTAAAAATGTCTTGATAACCTAAACTCGCCCATCTAAAGAGAATCTAGCTGAAAAACTTAATTCCCTGATATTGACACCTATTACATTAAAGATTCTGGTAATAAAAAGGGACTTCTTACACCTATTCTCCACAAAAGAAAATGATAAAAAAAAATGATTTTATTAATCAGAAGTCGATCTTTCCAGATGCTAATGGAGGACATCCTGATATATACAGAATAGCCTTAACTGGTAAATCATAATAATAGAGTTACAAGAATGGAATTTCTCCAAGTAACTTCCTGTTCAAATGTGTAAACTCATATTTGACCCCAGAGAGTGTGTGTATGTGTGTGTGTCTCTCAAGAAATACAGTTTTGTGATATGTAGTAAATCAATAGAAAATTAGGATTTTGTCCCCACTGTCACTTTGTTCTAGTTCTTTCTTCATAAAAGGTTCACAGCTATAAAGTTGCTGCTTACATTTTATATGCCCATCCTTATGAAATTACACAATGCAAGGATTCCATCGTGCATGGTCAAGCAAATGATGTTTAGAGAATAATCAAATCATTTGGTGTTGACAGGTGGAGCTCTTCCCCACTGACATTTTTGTATTGCATTGCACTGCTTTCTGCTAAACACACTCAAGGGACTTCCACTGCAGGGGGCTCAGGTTTGATCCCTGGTCAGGAAACTAAGATCCATGCAGCATGACCAAAAAATTAAAAAAATAGTAGTAAAAAAATTAAACATACTTGGGTGGAATGTTTGATCCCTCAGACAAGCACAATCTGCTTTCTTTGTATCCTATTAGAAAGTGAATCTAGCCCATTAAAAGAGTATAATGGCAGGTCACTCAGGATAAAGCAGCTTTAAAATTATTGCCTAATCCAACACAGATATGTTTTAAAGATTGAGGCAGGTGGGCCAGGAGAAAGGAACTAGGATTGTGGAAAAAGCCCTGGTGAATGACCCAATGTGAGAAGGACTCAATGTGTCACCCTCAGTTTAGGAGACAGAGGACAGGAGCATCAAGCCAAGGAATGTGGTGTGTGTGTGCACATGCACACGTGTGTGTGTGTGCGTGTGTGTGCACTTAGCTACTCAGTCATGTTCAACTCTTTGTGACCCCATAGACCATAGCCTGTCAGGCTCCTCTGTCCATGGGATTCTCCAGGCAAGAAATACTGGAGTGGGTTGCCATTTTCTTCTCCAGGGGATCTTCCTGATCCAGGGATTAAATCCGTGTCTTCTGCATTGGGAGCCAGGTTCTTTACCATTGAGCCACCTGGGAAGCCCTATGGTGGCCTCTAAAAGGTGGTAAAAGGAGGAGGATTTCTTGCCAGAATGTCCAGGAGGAACACAGCTCTGGCAATACCTTGATTTTAGCCCAGCAGGACCCAAGTTGGACTTCTAAACTACACAACACTTAGATAACAAATTTGTGTTGTTGTTAAGCTCCCAAGTTTGTGGTCATTTGTGAAGCCAGCAACAGAAAACCAAGACAAATATTAACTGAAAGGCTTATGACATCCTGAGGTGAACCATAGAGACAGGGAGATTCAATCTAGTTCATCTAAACTTTTCAGCAAATATTCATTTCTAGTGAGGGCTGCCAGATAGAATATAGGACTCACAGTTAAATATAAGCTTCATATAATCAAAGACTATTTTTTAGCAAGAGAATATGCAATATTTGGTACATATATACAACAAATTGCCCATTATGTCTGCAATTAAAATTTAACCATGTCCTGTAACTTTATTTGCTCAATCTGGCAACCCTATTTTTGATTCACATATGTGGGACATTCCAGGGATTACCTCTGCTCAACCAAACTGTTCCTGCCAGCCACACTGAAACCCACTTCTTAACAATTCTCCCTCTGTATTTCAGGTCTAATTTATCATGCACAGCCTGTCTTTCTCTGTGATAATAGGGTTGCTGGTTTCCATCTCTAGTGATGGTATTACTGCCATGAACTGCAAATAAAGGTCTGTGGAGTTTTTGCTAAATGTGACAGTCCTAGAATCATCTAGAGCCTCATATGCTTCGTTCTCGCATTTCCCCCAATTTGAATTTCTCCTCTGCCAAAATACATGACAACTATCAGAATGCTGCTTAGAGAGTGATATTCAGGCTCCGACTCTGGGCATAAACATGCTCCCTCTGCTTGTTTTAAATAATTTCATCCCCACCACAGCTGTTGATTTTGATTTACTGATCTGATCCATTGATTGTGTAATAAAGCCATTTGGTTTGAACAAATCAGTGTGTCTTTTCCCATAGCACCTTCTTCTGGCTGATAACTTACACTTACGAAAAGGATGACTCATGTAAAACCATACATGTAATAGTCTAATGCGTTCCAAAAGAATCACTTAGTTCCTTTCAGAGCGTTCTTATATTACGAAGGAATGGGGGGATGGGTTTTCCATTTCTGTAATCAGAAAGTGTAATGTGGGACATGCCCACTTATTACAAATTGATGAGTTCCTATTCTTATAGAAGTTATTGATGGAAATAATCTATTTCTCTTTTGAAAGTGTTGGTCACTCAGTCATGTCCAACTCTGCAACCCCATGGACTGTGGTCCTCCAGGTTCCTCTGTCTATAGAATTCTCCAGGCAAGAATACTGGAGTGGGTCCCCTTATCCAGGGGATCTTCCTGATCCAGGGATCGATACCAGGTCTCCTGAATTGCAGGTGGACTCCTTATAGTCTGAGCCACCAGGGAAGCCTGTAACTCTTTCAGCAGGAAATAGTGAGGAAGGTAGGATGTTAATTCTAAACAAGAGTTGGGGATAATTAATTGTACATTTATGTTCGAGTTACATCTTTCCATTAATACACTTGGGGTTTATTCTAAGATGTGTGCTTTTTAATGGTATAAGATATTTAATATAGATTCCTCAGATAGCCTTATCACTTGTAATAAAATTATTTTTTAATAAATGAATAATGTCCATTTCTGTTCCATGAATTTTTGAATGATAACAGTGTTGCTTGTTTAGAGTTTGGGGACAGATTCTAAATAATATTTGATAAAACTTTCCCTCAACACAGTATAATTTTTTACTATATTGCCTATAAATGAAGTATTATATGTAGTATAATTCTTACTATATTGTGTTTTTCTTTTAAACAATACTAAGGTAAATGGTTAGAGAAGGGCATATCAACCCAGTCCAGTATTCTTGCCTGGAGAAACCCGTGGACAGAAGAGCCTGGTGGGCTACATACAGTCCATAGGTTGGACATGACTGAAGTGACTTAGCACAAGGTAAATGGTGGCGATATTATTGTAAAAGATAAATCTCTTGCAAACATAAACTGTTCTAAATATCATTTTGACAAATGAAGGAAAAGGATTCTAAGAAATTAAGGATCTTTCCTGTTGATTTATGGTGGATGATAAGGTCAAGGGTTTATTACAGACAACAAAGATGTAAGGTGTATGATAAAACATAAAACAAAAATAGAAACAATGTAGATTGTACAGCAAGAGAAGAATCATAACAGGTTGAGAAATGAGGGTAAAGATTTCAATACCATAAAGATAAATATCTTGTTTGAAGTCCCCACAATCTTGGCCCGATGCTTTCTAGAAGCCAAATGGCAAAGTGAAATACTGCCACTTGTATTTTTTAAGTAAGAATCAATTGACTTGATTGCTAATTGCTTGCTTAGGAGAAGCACAGATATTACTGATAGTAATATAAGACACAGATTCCTGCTTGAGTTCTTCATAACGAGAATGCCAAGGAATACATAAGCCAAATGTCTTATAAACTCCAGACAAGAACCAAGTCTAAAACCCAGATCTGTAGATTTTCCACATCATTATGTAAATATGTTAGTTTCTGATTCTTCTCAGAAAGACTATAGATTCCCTTTACATCATCAGTTTCTCCCACCCTTCAATCAAGATAATATACATGGTTTTTCTAAGAATGACAACTCCCTCAGATCATATCTCAAGGTAAGTTTTTATTATATGTTAATATAATAAACAAATTTTAAAATGTTTAATGTTAAAAAAATTTTTTAATGTTCACCTAGACCGAAAGCTCCCAGATGATGAGTTCCAAGGATGGAATATAATGTAGACAGATGTCAATCACTTTGATGGATGAGCTACAGACCACTGTTTTAGCTTTAATATAAATGGAAATATCTATACTGAGTTCCTGGTCTCAGGTTTTTGCATAGATACATATGAAAAGCTGCTGTAATTTGGCAAGTGTACTTATTCAGTTTTAGTAAGGATTGCATTTTTAGACAAAAAGTGAAGCTGGACAGGTCATAGTACATAGATTCTGTGAATGAGCTTAAATGGGATCCTGCAAAGCTGCCTTGGACAGTGTCCCACATCCTTACACCAACAGCCTGGTTATCAATCTGCCATCCTTCCAGGTTGGCATCGAATAAGCAGGAAGATACATCATTCCCAAGTGTAAATAAAATGCTTATTATCTTGATCCCAGTTGAGTCATTTTTAAATGCAGAAATTAAATACTTGAAAACACAGGATTTCTTGTAAGCATGCTATTAGTTGAAATAAAAATCCAATGTCTCATATAAATCTAGGATTTTCCTCTGCTGCTTCACATAATTTTCCTGCTTTGTACCAAGGAGATCAAACCAGTCAATCCTAAAGGAAATCAGTCCTTAATATTCAATGGAAGGACTGATGCTGAAGCTGAAACTCCAATACTTTGGGCACCTGATGCAAAGAACTGACTCATTGGAAAAGACCCTGATACTGGGAAAGACTGAAGGCGGGAGGAGAAAGGGATGACAGAGGATGAGATGGTTGGATGGCATCACTGACTCAATGGACACGAGTTTGATCAGGCTCCAGGAGTTGGTGACAGACAGGGAGGCCTGGTGTGCTGCAGTCCATGGGGTCACAAAGAGTTAGACACAACTGAGTGATTGAACTGAACTGAACCTGTATTCATGCACAGAGTTAAAATAGGGTTCATACTCTGAGGTATGAATTTTCAGAATAGTCAATGATGGACTAAATCTTACACTATCAAGAACATCTCTTGTATTCATTCTATCAGAAAGTAGGTAATTTATTTTAATATCTACAGCCTTTTATTATTACTTTTTTAATTTTGAAAAGTATCAATGACCTACAAAAGTAGAGGGAACAGTACAATGAAATGCCATGTGTCCATCATCAAGTGTCAACCATTAGCAACCTGTGGGCATATTTGTCTCTGCTAAAGCTTTACATGCATCCTTTTCCCCACACAATTACTGTGAAGCAAATCTTAAAGATAATGTTTTTTCATTAAGTATTTCAGTATATTTTTTCAAAAAGGTAAGCACTCTTTTCTTAAACACCAAAACAATCAATCCAGTTATGGTACGAAAATATTTCACAGTAATTGCTTCTACTTTCAGATACTCTGTCAGACTCCAACCATCACATCAGTAGACAATCTCATTAATGATTCCTCACATGTGGTTTGTTTCAGGGCTTTTGACAAATATTTACTACGAGCTAGTTTGGTTCCAGGTGATGTGTGGCACATTCTAATGTGTTTTATTATATTTATTCCTTCATTGTAATGATCTATCAAGTGCCTAATACACATCGGGGAAAGTTGAGGATCCTTGGGACACATCAGTAAATAAAACAGAGTCCCCACCTTCTTGGAGCTCATGCTGTAGGAGGATGAGGCAAGAGATAAAGAATAAAAATAATAAAAGTAAATCTGCCCATTGTTAAAAGGGGACAAGTGATTCTTGGGGAAAAAATTACAGCTGGCTAAGGGTTATTCCAATACTTTGGCCAAGTCATGCGAAGAGTTGACTCATTGGAAAAGACTCTGATGCTGGGATTGGGGGCAGGAGAAGAAGGGGATGACAGAGGATGAGATGGCTCATGACTCGATGGACATGAGTTTGAGTGAACCTTGGGAATTGGTGATGGAGAGGGAGGCCTGGTGTGCTGCGATTCATGGGGTTGCAAAGAGGCAGACACGACTGAGCGACTGAACGGAACGGAACTGAAGGGTTATTTGCAAATCGTGGGCAGAGATGCAATTTTAAAAAGATAATTGGGGGAAGGCTGATTGGAAAGATGTTTCTTGAGGAAAGGCTTAGAGGAGGAAAGGGAATTGACCCTGCAGATATCTGGAGGAATTGTCTAAATCAGAATTAGCTCAAAATCTCTAAGACAGGATAAGATTGGTGTGTTCCAGAAACAGGAAGAAGGCTAAAATCTTTGACATTTAATAAAATTAATGATAACTTGAGGCAAAGGAAACAGCCATAGGGATGCATGAACAGAATAAACATGACCCACTCTGCTCAGTGACTATGACCAGGTATATTTAGGAAAGCAGAAACAGCGGAATATTATATTTTATATAAAGTTTGAATTACAAACATTCAAAGATGGACACATAATGTTTAACCTGCTCAGTCTATAAAATGTCAAGTTATTTTAAAAAGGTGGTCTCAGTTTTATATATATTTAGAATGTATATCACCATATTTACTGCAGCCTATGTGACATTTTCCTGAACAATCCCATTCACTTGGATAGTTTTGCCTATTTTTTTTTTTATAATACAATGACCACCCAATGTCTATTTTCAGAGGCCCAGACCTCACTCTAGCGCTGTTGGCTTTTGGGGTGCACCATGGACTGCATACCTTCATCTGAGCATACTTAGTATCACTGAACATCACCATAACCGTTCCCAATATCAAAGGCAGAAATATGGTCTTCATCTGGCTTCCCTCCTTTTAGCCTCTTGCCAAGTCCAGGAGGTCTCCAAACCCTGCCGACTTCAAGTCCACACACTCCTGTTGTTGCTGGTAAGTTGCTTCAGTCGTGTCTGACTCTGTGTGACCCCATAGACGGCAGCCAGGCTCCCCTGTCCCTGGGATTCTCCAGGCAAGAACACTGGACTGGGTAGCCATTACCTTCTCCAATGCATGAAAGTGAAAAGAGAAAGTGAAGTCACTCAGTCGTGACCGACTCTTTGCGATCCCATGGACTGCAGCCTACCAGGCTCCTCCGTCCATGGCATTTTCCAGGCAAGAGTACTGGAGTGGGGTGCCATTGCCTTCTCTACCACACACTCCTAGGATATATATATTCAAACATTACAACCATTGAGACCCATGTGGAAGCAAGCTAATTTCCTTTAACCACATATGATGTATTACTGTACTGAATATTTGGCTACCCTGATGGCTCAACGGTAAAGGATCTGCCTGACAATGCAGGAGACACGGGTTTGATCCCTGGGNCCTAGGATATATATATTCAAACATTACAACCATTGAGACCCATGTGGAAGCAAGCTAATTTCCTTTAACCACATATGATGTATTACTGTACTGAATATTTGGCTACCCTGATGGCTCAACGGTAAAGGATCTGCCTGACAATGCAGGAGACACGGGTTTGATCCCTGGGTGGGGAAGATCCCCTGGAGAAGGATCTTCAGAAAAATACTCCAGTATTCTTGCCTGGGAAATCCCATGGACAGAGGAGCCTGGCTGGCTGCAGTCCATGGGGGTCACAAAAGAGTTGGACATGATTTAGTGACTAAACAACAATATGGAATATTTATGTATAAAGTAATGTGTGTTGCTGCTGCTGCTGCTAAGTCACTTCAGTCGTGTCCGACTCTGTGCGACCCCACAGACGGCAGC
>SJYA01008752.1:0-16260 GCA_006410615.1 Neotragus moschatus
TTCCTGATCAGTCTGACTTATCAGTTTTATTTAAACTGTTTATTTTCTCTTGTTTTTCTATTTCCTTTTTACTTGGATCTTATTTATTTTCTTCTGCCTATTAAGTGTGACAAGGTTGTGGAAGAATTAAAACTTTGATACACTGCTGAATAGTATGATATGGTACAACCACTTTGGAAAACAGTTTGACATTTCTTAAAAATTAGACATATACCTACCATATGACCTAGCCATCTACTACTATGTATTTACTCAATAAAAATGAAAACATATACTCACAAAAACTTTCACAGGTAAATTCATAAATATTTGTAAGTTGNCTTTGGAAAATAGTTTGACATTTCTTAAAAATTAGACATATACCTACCATATGACCTAGCCATCTACTACTGTGTATTTACTCAATAAAAATGAAAACATATACTCACAAAAACTTTCACAGGTAAATTCATAAATATTTGTAAGTTGCCAAAACTATAAATCTCAAACAACAGGGGAGTAGATAAAAATAATTGTGACAAATCCACTGCAATGGAATAATTTTTAGAAATGAAAGGAATGAATTTTTAAAACATGCAATATTATGTTGAGTGAAAGAAGCCAGGCAAAAAAAGAATACATAGTGTATGATACTATTCCTATCAAAATTCTAGAAAATGCAAATAAATCTTGTGTTAGAAGTACAGAGCAGTGTTGTCAGAGATTGTGAAGAAAGAGATGGATTACAAAAGTGAATGAGATTATTTTGGTTGTAGTGATGGCTTCACAGTTATGAGCATATTTTTAAANTTCCTGATCAGTCTGACTTATCAGTTTTATTTAAACTGTTTATTTTCTCTTGTTTTTCTATTTCCTTTTCACTTGGATCTTATTTATTTTCTTCTGCCTATTAAGTGTGACAAGGTTGTTGAAGAATTAAAACCTTGGTACACTGCTGAATAGTATGATATGGTACAACCACTTTGGAAAATAGTTTGACATTTCTTAAAAATTAGACATATACCTACCATATGACCTAGCCATCTACTACTGTGTATTTACTCAATAAAAATGAAAACATATACTCACAAAAACTTTCACAGGTAAATTCATAAATATTTGTAAGTTGCCAAAACTGTAAATCTCAAACAACAGGGGAGTAGATAAAAATAATTGTGACAAATCCACTGCAATGGAATAATTTTTAGAAATGAAAGGAATGAATTTTTAAAACATGCAATATTATGTTCAGTGAAAGAAGCCAGGCAAAAAAAGAATACATAGTATATGATACTATTTCTATCAAAATTCTAGAAAATGCAAATAAATCTTGTATTAGAAGTACAGAGCAGTGTTGTCAGAAATTGTGAAGAAAGAGGTGGATTACAAAAGTGAATGAGATTATTTTGGTTGTAGTGATGGCTTCACAGTTATGAGCATATTTTTAAATTCAGGAAACCATACAGTTAAAATAAGTACAGTTTATGTTACTTCAATTATACTTCAGTGAGTTATTTTTAAAAATATGCTGTTTCTCTTCTATTACTTTTAGGACCCTGCATAAACACTCTTCAGAGATCTCTAAGTAGTTCAAAGAATGTTGCCAAAAAACCTGTACCTGCTGTTGTTTGTCAGCCGGATGCACAAGATGATGCTGAACAAAAGGTATAAAAATTATGTCTCAAAATTTTTTATGCTTATTATTAATTTATCTAGTTAACTGTTACTTCTATGAACCACCTCCTTCTCTAGCATGTTAACTTATCTGTTAGGTATATTACGGTCTATTCCTGAGAACTGATCCTTTCCCCTATATGTGTTGATTTACCTTTGTGCTAAACTCTCTATGTAATTTGCAGAAACTAATCCAAACAATCATTTAGCAACTCCAATGATAGTATCTAATATCTATTGAGAATCTGTTGGCCAAAGCCCTGTGGCTTTTTCCAGAAGGAAGGGAAAATGAATAAACCAGTCACATAGGATACATGATCTTTCCCTTGAGGACTTATTGTTTAGGAAAGCAGACAGACACAAAAAATGTTTTATAGTAAGTAAAGAATATGGGATGATACATTTTATTTTGATTCTAAGCAATGTGTTTTTAAAGCATCAATTGGATTAGAATAGCTTGGATTGTATTTCCCTGAAACAAAGCAAATGACTAAAGTTTTTCAAATCAGCCATTAAATAGATTACCATGAATTTAAACAAAGTATGGAATACAGGAAGAAAAAGTGAAGTCGCTTAGTCGTGTCCCACTCTTTGTGACCCCACAGACTGTAGCCTACAAGGCTCCTCTGTCCATGGAATTTTCCAGGCAAGAGTACTGGAGTGGTTTGCCATTTCCTTCTCCAGGGGATCTTCTCCACTAGCCACATACTAAACTCAATTTTGAACTAGTGAAATACCTATAGAACTAGTACCTACCTGTAGAAGGTACCCTAGGAGGCTGGTATTAAGTATTTCCCCTGAGACAGTTTTCATGAGACAGTTAGAAGATTAAAGAAAAGAAAATATATATTAATTTGGTTGATTGATGGAAGGCAAATCTCTTTAAAGAGTAAAGTTACTAATGAATGTTCTTATCTTTAATGTTGTGCCATTTAGAAAGATGGAGAGACAAGTGAAAAACCAAGTGTTTTTGATGATAGAGGTAAGAAAATAAAAAAAAACATTTCATAATTGTTGTTATTTGTTAAGTACCTAATTATGGTTTCACCATATAGTTTCTCAAGTTGTTTTGATTATAAAAATCATGTTTTTTTGAAAATAAAGCATGATATGAAACTATTTATGAATTTTGATTTTTTAATTAGCCTATATATTTGAATGATTGCTTAATGAGGATGGTTTTTGAAAATCACGAGGTGTGGGCAAGTTAGAATACCTGCTGTAACTGTTCCAGTAATAAATAGAGTAAGGTACTGACATACTATGGTTCAGTCGGTTACAATACAGAGCACTTCCCAGGAAGGCCCTCGTGTCCCACTGCCATATATTCCTCATAGACAATATGTCCTAATTTGTATCTCCTCTTGAGTGTAATATACAAAAGCTAAGTTTTTCTGCATGTTGTTAGACTTCTGGAAGTCACTCAAAGCACTTCCATGCATATCCTATAGTATACACACATAGAAAATGCTAGAACCCTCCATGTAGTACCCAATGACCACCTCAGATTCAATACAAAAATCAAATTCTTCATCCTCCTGTTTTAACCCAGGCACAAAACTTGACTAATCTTTGACTCTTCCTCTTTCTTAAATTTCGTATCCCAACATTACCAGTCTCTGTCTAACCTACCTCCTTAATTCCTTTTCCCTCTTCTCTTTTCCCTTCCCACACTGCTGACTTTGTTTTGTCCATCCTTTAATATTCCAGTAATCTTTCCCTAACCTCTTCCTCTTCTTTTTAATCTACTATATGTTTTGGTATAAAAGCAATTTTCCTAAAACACAGTTTTGGTTATTCCACTATTCAAGTTGTAAATGGTTTTCCATTGCAGACTGAATGAAATGCAAATATCCAGTTAAATCTGCCAGTGGTTTGTGATTATAGGAATTAAATTGGCATAGTAGTGTATGAATTAAGATCAGAGGTTAAGGATCTCAGACTTGGTTTTGAGGACAGTGGTGAACCTCTGGAAGTTTGTAGGCACTGACCATCAGCAAAGCATATGTTATTCTTGGTGATACTTCCTTAACTGAGGTGAACCCCTGATTGATGTAACCCAGTGATAGAGCTCAGTCAGCAAGGAGAACATTGAATCAGTTCTTTTAATGAACATTCATCCTTAATCCATCAATATTATCTTTTTGTGTGTAATTGTTTCTCTTCTTTGTCCAGGGGAGCCTTGTGTCTCAACTCAAGATTCAATGATTTCACCTCAGAATTCAGCTACAAGAAATTTTCCCAGATCTTCACTGATGTATTTGAATCATTCAAAAGTTGAGGTATATAATATTTCCTTTGCTCCAAATGCAAATAATAAATGAAGTACTATTTTATGATCATCATTGGTTAAAAATAATCGTTCATGAAGCAACTATAGAGAACAACTTTACTCACTGAAATTAATCATATAAAATTCCCCAAAATAGGCTGCAACATATAGTTCATGGTACATACCTGCAACCTTCAGAGAAAGTATCAAATTAGGCTTATTTGATTGGGCTTTGGATAGTGCTGATAGATTGTTCTGAGACAGACCATCTCTTCCCATTGCCTTTTGACTAATGATCAGTTAATTGCTTTTGAAAAGTTACCAGCAAAAGTTCAGGGAGTGACATCTGGGTATAACATAGATACATAGATACCTTTCTTTGTGGGTTGCCAACTTGCTATCACATGATTCAAAAACCACATCTTCCATTATGTTAGCAGCACAGTGTTAACTGGTTAACATGATTTGAAAGAGATTTTTTAAAAAGTTAACATGATTTGAAAGAAATTTCAGTATACTGGAAATTTATTAAAATTTTTCTAAATGAATTTTATTTGATTACAGTAGAAAGTAGCATCCTTTTCCATGTCTTCTAATGCATAATTTTTCAGAGTCCCTTATATAAATTCATAAATGTATAATTAATATAATATGCTTTTCTGTAGCACAGTTTTATTATGAGCAAGCAGATTACGTTTCAATGTTCTACTGTGTTAATAACCACATTAACCATGAAAAAGAATTTTTTTACTAACTCTTAACATCTAAAGTCCTCATATTGCCCAACAAATATTAAAGATCATGTAATTTACTAAAAACTAAAACAACAACAAAAAAATGAGACACTTCTTTAAATACATTTTATTATTGACCCTTTTTGAGTAATGTGTGTATTCTTAAACTTGCCAACCATATTTCTTGAAAATGAATATTAAATGTCCACAAATATCTAGTTTATTATGAGAAGTACCATTAGAATTTTATTATGAAAAGTATTACATCCTGTTTCCAACATGTTGTACAAAGCTTACCACTATCAGAAAATGTATATCTGATGGCCTGTGTTCTACTCTTAGATCTGGAAATTTTAAAAGTCTATTGTGAATTCACTAATTAGCTCTAGTAATCAACAAATTCAACAAAGTTGCAGGATACAAGGTCAACACACAGAAATCACTTGCACTCCTATATCCTAGCAATGAAAAATCAGAAAGGAATTAAGGAATCAATACCATTCACCATTGCAACAAAAAGAGTAAAATATCTAGGAATAAAACTACCTAAGGCGACAAAAGACCTGTATACAGAAAACTGTGACACTGATGAAAGAAGTCAAAGATGACCTAAAGAGATGGAGAGATATTCCATGTTCCTAGGTAGGATGAATCAATATTTTGAAAATGACTATACTACCAAATGCAATCTACAGATTCAATGTGATCCCTATCAAATTACCAATGGCATTTTTCACAGAACTAGAACAAAAAAATTCATGATTCATATGGAATAGCCAGAGCAGTGTTGAGAAAGAAGGACAGAACTGGAAGAATCAACCTTCCTGACTTCAGACTATACTTAAATGCTACAGTTATTAAGACAGTATGGTACTGGCACAAAAACAGAAATATTGACCATTGGAACAAGATAGAGAACCCAGAGATAAACCNTGATTCATATGGAATACCCAGAGCAGTGTTGAGAAAGAAGGATAGAACTGGAAGAATCAACCTTCCTGACTTCAGACTATACTTAAATGCTACAGTTATTAAGACAGTATGGTACTGGCACAAAAACAGAAATATTGACCATTGGAACAAGATAGAGAACCCAGAGATAAACCTACATACCTACGTGTACCTTATTTTTGACAAAGGAGGCAAGAATATACAATGGGGCAAGACAGCCTCTTCAATAAGTGGTGCTGGGAAAACTGGTCAGCTACATGCAAAAAAATGAAATTAGAACACTTCCTAATGCCATACACAAAGATATGGATTACTCAAAATGGATTAAAGGCCTAAATGTAAGACCAGAAACTATTAAACTCTTACAGGCAGAACACTCAATGACATATATCAAAGCGATCTTCTGTGACCCACATCCTAGAGCAATGGAAATAAAAACAAAAATAAACAAATGGGACCTAATAAAATTTAAAAGCTTTTGCACAGCAAAGGAACTACAAACAAGGTGGAAAGACAGCCCTTGGAATGGAAGAAAATGATAGCAAAGGGAACAATGATAAAGAATTAATTTCAAAATGTACAAGCAGCTCATACAACTCAATACCAGGAAAGCAAACAACCCAGTCAAAAAGTGGGAAAGGAACCTGAAGAGACATTTCTCCAAAGAAGACATACAGATGGCTAGCAAGCACATGAAAAGATGCTCAACATCACTCATTATTAGATAAATGCAAGTCAAAACTAAAGTGAGATAGCACCTCACACCAGTCAGAATGCTCATCATTGAAAAGTCTACGAACAATAAATGCTAGAGAGGGTGTGGAGAAAAGGGAACCCTCTTGCATTGCTGGTGGGAATGTAAACTGATATAGCCACTAAGGAAGACAGTATGGAGATTCCTTAAAAAGCTAGGAATAAAACCACCATATGACCCAGCAATCCTACTCCTGGACATATACCCTGAGGAAATCAAAGTTGAAAAAGACACATGTCCCCCAATGTTCATTGCTGCACTTTATATACAATATCTAGAACATGGAAGCAACCTAGATGTCCATCGACAGATGAATGGATAAAGAAGCTATGGTACATATACACAATGGAATACTACTCAGCCATAAAAAGGAACACATCTGAATCTAATGAATGAGGTGAACGAAACTAGAACCTATTATACAAAGTGAAGTAAGTCAGAAAGAGAAATGTAAATATAATATAAAAAGTGANAAAGTCTACGAACAATAAATGCTAGAGAGGGTGTGGAGAAAAGGGAACCCTCTTGCATTGCTGGTGGGAATGTAAACTGATATAGCCACTAAGGAAGACAGTATGGAGACTCCTTAAAAAGCTAGGAATAAAACCACCATATGACCCAGCAATCCTACTCCTAGACATATACCCTGAGGAAATCAAAATTGAAAAAGACACATGTCCCCCAATGTTCATTGCTGCACTTTATACAATATTTAGAACATGGAAGCAACCTAGATGTCCATCGACAGATGAATGGATAAAGAAGCTATGGTACATATACACAATGGAATACTACTCAGCCATAAAAAGGAACACATCTGAATCTAATGAGGTGAACGAAACTAGAACCTATTATACAAAGTGAAGTAAGTCAGAAAGAGAAATGTAAATATAATATAAAAAGTGAAAGTGAAAGTGAAGTCGCTCAGTCATGTCCGACTCTTTGTGACCCCATGGACTGTAGCCTACAAGGCTCCTCTATCCATGGGATTTTCCAGGCAATAGTACTGGAGTGGATTGCCATTTCCTTCTCCAGGGGATCTTCCCAACCCAAGGATCAAACCCGGGTCTGCCCACATTGTAGACAGACGCTTGACCATCTGAGCCACCAGGGAAGTCCAGATATAGTATACTGATACATATATATAGTCTGAAGAGATGGCACTGATGAATTTATTTTCAGAGCAGCAGTAGAGAAACAGACGTAGAGAACAGACCTGTGGACATGGTGGGATGAGAGGAGGGAGAAGGGGAGATATGAAGAGAGTAACAGAGATTTATAATGCCATATGTAAAAGAGATAGCCAGTGGGAATTTGATGTATGACCCAGGCAACTCACACAGGGGCTCTGTGACAGGCTGAAGGGTGAGATGGGAGGGAGGATACCTGGGTGGACCTATGGCTGATTCTTGTTGATATATGACAGAAAACCACAAAATTCTGTAAAGCAATTACCTTCAATTTTAAAAATTTTATTTTTAAAGCTTGTTGTGAAATTTCCTGGCACTCCAGTGGTTAGGACTTGGCATTTCACTGTTGGAGGTCTGGGTTTCATACCTGGTCTGGAACTTATGATCCTGCAAGCTACACAGTGTAGGCCCCCCAAAAGAAGAAGTCTGTTGCACCGGATTCACTGCTCTCAGACTCTCATATATTCAGAGAATCTGCACTCTGCCTTCCAGCTCTACTTAAACGTTTATTCTTTTTGTGTTAAAAAAAAAAGTACTTGTTCATTTATTCCATTGAGTTAGCTTCCTTACTAATCAGTGCACTCCAAAGATAGTTAATTTAACAGTAAATGATATTGTGCAGAAAAGAACAGGCTTGAGACTGCTGACTTTGTAGTGGCTTGCTTGCAAGACTGGCCTGTGGCTAGTGTTTGGGAAGTTGGCTTTTCTAACATTCTCTNAAAAAAAAAGTACCTGTTCATTTATTCCATTGAGTTAGCTTCCTTACTAATCAGTGCACTCCAAAGATAGTTAATTTAACAGTAAATGATATTGTGCAGAAAAGAACAGGCTTGAGACTGCTGACTTTGTAGTGGCTTGCTTGCAAGACTGGCCTGTGGCTAGTGTTTGGGAAGTTGGCTTTTCTAACATTCTCTAAGTGATATGAAAATTCCCTAACTGAACAGGCGCATACATGTACCTAGACTCTGCAGAAAATATGATTTGTGTCGAACATCTGATTTCCTTTTGGGAGGCTAGAATTTCAGATATGCATTAGGCAGAGGATGTCTTCATGATGAACCTTCAATAAAAATCTTAAGTGCTGAGTTTCTAATGGATTTCTGAGGCCAAAACATTACATACATGTACTTTTATTGCTGGAGAAAAGAGCATGTTCAAACGTGTCCTTTCACAGGAAGGAGAAAGCAACTGTGCTTTTATTTTCCCAGACTCCTGCTGTCTTTCCCCCTTACTCATCCTACAGTGTATCCTTTTACTCTTAATATTATAAATATTAGATGTGAATACAACTATATTCTGAGTCCCCTGAGTCTTTGCAAATTACCATGTGTGCATAGTCTTGTGGCCCTCCTATAGTATAGCTATAAACTTGTTTAATTCTGAAATAATAGATCCAATATAACCATCAAAATGTGTGCATTTCATTAAAAAATTACATTTAAGAGACATTCTCAAAAATCATAAATATTTGTGTTTTAAATATATAAATAATAGATGATCAGATCCTGGAAATAATTATTTGAAGATATTTGTTTTATTGTCTGTATTGTGTAGAAGGAGATAAATGTTGACTGGAATGGAAGATCAAAGAGAACAAGCCTGTTTTGCAAACCAGGTAAATATCAACAGCTGTTGAGTAAATCATGCAATCTGTTAATTCATTTTTTCAACTAACATTTATTGAGCACCTGATTCATGCCAAGTATTGTGCTAAAGACTGAAAAAAGAAAATCCATAGTTCAGTTATAGTGTAGTAAGGAGATAGACATGCCAATAATCACAACCCAATAAGGTGAGTACAATAAAGAAAGTAGGTATGCATACATATCAGAGGAAATATAAAGAAGACAGTGCCTAGGTCTACCTAGGGTTCTCAGAGAAGCCTTTACAGAATAGGTCATAATTAAGACATAAAGGAGGAGAAGGAATTTTCTATTTTAATTTTGAGAAAATTGATACTTTTAATATTAATTGTTCCTTCTCTAAATATTGAGTGCCTTTCTATGGAGACATTGCCTTGAATATTGTTTTATTATATACATATATGACACACAAATACGTGAAACATGATATAGACTGGTTCTGTACATGAGTTTATTCCTAAGTAATTTTATCATTTTTATAAATATTTTTCTACATTCATCTATAAATAGGTTCCTAATGCTAGAGAAACACAGTAAAGTTTTTCATTTTTTATTGAATTACCTTATGAAAATCTCTTGTTAATTTTAATATTTTTTCTCATATCTCTTTTCTTAATAAATGATTCTATGAGAAAATTCTTAAAAATTCCCTAGTGTTTGTGCTTATTTTAATATCCTTTCTAAAAATAAGTACTGGAACTTCCAATATGAGTGGCATGGTAGTTAACAATATGCCTGTTAAATTTGTGGTTTTTCCTGAAATAGTTTTGATGTTTCACCATTTAGGATATTTGCCATTGCTTTTGGTAAATATACTTTTATTATCTTTAAATAATGTTTTTCTATCTTATTAGGAATATTATAGCTGAAGATGAAATTATGAATTTATTTTATGAAATAGTCATTTAAAATTTTTTTTCTAGTACCTATTGATATAATCATGTGATACTTTCTCCTTTGATTTATAAGGATCATAGTGATAGATTCTATCATATACTATTTTCCTATTTTAGAAATAAGTTGCACTCATGTTTTATTTTACTTTGTATATTATTTAAATTGAAGTAAAATATAATCAGAAAAGATTACAAAACAATATACAGCTTAATGAACTAACAAAGGAAAACACCCATGAAACCACAACATAGGAGAAATAGAACATTGCAAATCTAATAGAAGGAAAACCTAGTTACACTCACTCCAAATCAATATTCTCTCTTCTCACCAAATACTGTCATTATCTTGATTTCCAAGTCATTATCTTGATTTCTGATATAGTTTATATATATATATATATATATATTTGTATATATTAGTGCAGTTCCCTACCATCTTCTTATCAAACCAATACTCCACTGTCCTAATTCCAAAAGCCTTTTAACATATCTTGGNCTTCTCACCAAATACTGTCATTATCTTGATTTCCAAGTCATTATCTTGATTTCTGATATAGTTTATATATATATATATATATATATTTGTATATATTAGTGCAGTTCCCTACCATCTTCTTATCAAACCAATACTCCACTGTCCTAATTCCAAAAGCCTTTTAATATATCTTGGTATCCAGTAAAGCAAGTAGAGTATCTTGGCCCTTTGCCTTTCCATATAAACTTTCCAAGAATATATTTAAGTTTCCTTTAATTTCTCTCAATAATATTTATGCTTTTGTGTCTTAAACATATCTGTTGGATTTATTCCTGGGATCTTGATTTTTTAATGATATTTTAAAGAGTATCTTTTAAATTTGTATTTTTATATTTATCAGTAGTCTAATGAAATAAAATTGTTTTCTATATAAGTCAGAAACCTGGGTAACCTCAATTATTATTCCTAATAATTCATTTACAGATTATTTTAGACTTTCTACATATATTATTCTTTCTTACAAGTGTCAGTATTTCTTCCTGTTCAACCCTTTATCTATTTATATATATATATAGATAGATAGATAGATAGATATAGATATAGATATTTTGACTGTCTAGTAGCATTAGTGTGTGTTGAACAAGGCAGATTTTTATTCCCAATCTGGGAGTGAAAACTTAACAAAAATGTCTGCTTATTTTTTTCTTTTTCTTTTTGGATCTTAGCATATTAAGGATGTTGTCTTAAAACCTTAACCTGCTAAGTAAGCTCTTTCATTATGAATGGATGTTGGGTTTTTTCCACCTGGATTTTGCTTTTGTTTTACATCTATTGAGATGGTTATATGATTTTTTTCCCTTTATCTGGAAAGGAAAATGACATCATTCATTCATTCATTCCTTTAATGAATTATGTTGATTTTTCAAAATGTTGCTCCAATCTTTTCTTGAAAGAAAGTGCAAGTGTTAGTCACTCAGTCGAGTCCATCTCTTGGTGACCCCATGGATTGTAGCTTGCCAGGCTCCCAAATCCATGTAATTCTCCAAGCAAGAATAGCAAAGTAGAATGGGTTGCCATTCTCTTTTCCAGGGAATATTCCCAATCTGTGGATTGACTCCAGGTCTCCTGCATTGCAAGCAGATTCTCTACCATCTGAGCTACCAGGGAAACTCATTCTTTTCTTACTTCAAATAATCATATGATCATTATGCATTATTTTTCTCTGCACCTGGATTCAGGGTACTTAAGTTTTGTTGTTAATTTCTTGCTTCTGTAGTGATGACAGTGATTAGCTTATAATTTTCACTTCTCATACCTTTTTGACATGGTTGTGCTATGGTTGTTCTCATTAGTGTTTCATCCTTTATTTTCTTCTGGAAGAGCTAGGTAGAATATTGGGATGATTTTTTTTCCCCTTAAACACTGTATAGAATTTATTTGTGAAGCTATCTGGGCTAGGAGTTATTTTGTTAGGTAGTTCTTAATTACAATTTAAACAATTATTTTTTCATTTTTAAAGTCTGTTGAATTTGTTTTTTTAATTTATTTTTAAATGAAAATAAATATTTGTAATGGTAAAAGATACAATTCACAAAGAAGATAGATATCATAAACCATTAGACACCTAACAACAAAGATACATAAAGCAAAAATCAGAAGAAATAAAAGGGAAATGAAAAAAGTATATAATCATGGTGAGACATATTAACATTTCTCTGAGAATATTTTATCTAGTGCAGAAAAGAACAAGAATAGTAGCATCTTGAATGATGTCACTAACAAATATCCTACACAAATATGTTTAAATTCTGTGTTTCATATATTGTTATTAGAAGTCCATAGGATATTTACGAAAACTGGCAAAAAGATAAACATTACTAAATTTAAAAAAGAATTTTTTGTGTGTGATTCAGATATAATATACATATATATTATTTTAAAATTGTTTTCCATTATAGGGTATTATAAGATATTAACTACAGTTCCCTGTGCTATACAATAACCCTTTGTTGCATATCTATTTTTTTAATTAGAAATCTAGTATTCTAGTTACAGTAAACCAAACAAGTAGAATCAAAATGTCATAAATATTTTAGGCAGAAATTCATAAGTTTTCTAGAATATATATTATACGTATTATTTATATCTATGTATACAAGAGGTTTTCTACTACGCATGATAAAGGCTTGAGAAAGAACATCAAAAAAAAAAGGAGATGGAAAAATTGGAAATCATAAACCAAATGAAATGGGAGCACTGAATATGAAATTAAAAAGTGAAACAAACTAGATAAAAGTAAAATAACTTCATATAGTCCAGTTTTTAAATATGACTGCTCAGTAGAAACATATCTGGAGCCCTGGCAAAAGGAAAAGCCATACCTGGGGATTTGTATTTTTCAAAAAATTCCAAGATACTTCTGATTCGTATCTGGATTTTAAAAAGTTATTACAGGTTTTTCTATTAAATGGTAGTTTTGGTGATACAGAATTCTGTTATTTTTCTGTTAACCAGTCATGATACAGTGGTATTGAGTAATAGTTATGTAATTGCTGTAGTAAAAGATGTTGATCAGTTTTCACAATCAATAGCCAGCCAAAAAATAAAGATAAGTACAATCACAAGCCATAATGGGAACATCATTAACCTAACAATATAAAATAATTACATACAGTTTGGGGGGGATCAAGCAGAGTGATGTGGTAAGTGGAAGTGAATACATGCACATGTTTTCATCTCCTTAGCCAATCTATGTCTTTTGATTGGAGTACTTAATCCATTTACATTTAAGGTAATTATGGATATATATGGGCTTCCCTGGTAGCTCAGCTGGTAAAGAATCTGTGTGCTATGCAGGAGATCCCAGCTCAGTTCCTGGATAGGGAAGATTCCCTGCAGAAGAGATAGGCTACTCACTCCAGTATTCTTGGAATTCCTTGGTGGCTCAGACAGTAAAGAATCTGCCTGTAATGTGGGAAACCTGTGTTTGATCCCTGGGTTTGGAAGATCCCTGGAAGAGGGCATAGCAATCCACTCCAGTATTCTTTCCCGGAAAATCCTCATGGACAGAAGAGCCTGGTGGGCTATAGTCCATGGTGTCACAAAGAGTTGGACATTACTGAGTAATTAAGAGCAACATATGGATATGTATGTTCCTATTATCATTTCCTTAATTTTTTTAGTTTTATTTTCTGTAGATAAGTCTTTTCCTTGTTTCTGGCCTAGAGAAATTCCTTTAAGATTTGTTATAAGGCTGGTTTGGTGGTGCTGAATTATCTTCACTTTTGCTTGTCTGGAAAGCTTTTGATTCCTCCATCAGATCTGAAAGAGTCTTGCTCAGTAGAATATTTTTGGTTGTAGGTTCTTCCCTTTCATCACTTTAAATATATCGTGTCATTCTATTCTGGCTTGTAGAGTTTCTGTTGAGAAATCAGTTGATAGCCTGATGTGAGTTCGCTTGAATGTTATTTGTCNCCTCCATCAGATCTGAAAGAGTCTTGCTCAGTAGAATATTTTTGGTTGTAGGTTCTTCCCTTTCATCACTTTAAATATATCGTGTCATTCTATTCTGGCTTGTAGAGTTTCTGTTGAGAAATCAGTTGATAGCCTGATGTGAGTTCGCTTGAATGTTATTTGTCATTTTTCCCTTATTTTTTTTTAAATATTTTATCTTTGTCTTTAATTCTTGTCAGTTTGAATACTGTGTGTCTCAGTGTGTTCCTCCTTTTATTTATCCTGTCTGGCACTGTGTGCTTCCTGGATTTGGTTGTCTATTTCCTTTCCCATGTTAGGGAAGTTTTCAGCTGTTACCTCTTCAAGTATTTTCTTGGGTCCTTTCTCTTTCTCTTCTCCTTCAGGGACCCCTATAATGCAAATGTTGGTGCATTTAATGTGCCAGAGGTCTCTTCAGCTGTTTTCATTTCTTTTCATTCTTTTTTTCTATATTCTGTTCTATAGCACTGATTTCAGCCATTCTGTGCTCTAGGGCATTTATCTGTTCTTCTGCCTCAGTTGCTGTTCTGCTACTAATTCCTTCTAGGGTATTATTCATCTGTTTGTTCTTTAGTTCTAGGTCTTTGATAAGCATATCTTGCATCTTCTCAATAATTGCCTCCATTCTGTTTCTGAGATTTTAAGTCATCATCATTATCATTATTCTGAATTCTTTTTCTGGAAGATTTCCTATATCCATTTCATTTAGTTGTTTTTTCTGGGATTTTATCTTGTCCCTTTCCTGGGACATAACTTTCTGCTTTTTCACACTGATTAACTTTCTGTAATGTGCTTTTTGCTTTAGTCACTGTGGGGATGTGGTTCCTCTTCTGTCTGCCCTCTGATAGAGGCGGTTAAGAGGTTTGTGTAAGCTTCCTGATGGGAGAGACTGATGGTGGAAAAAACTAGGTCTTGCACTGGTGGGCAGGGCCTTGCTCAGTAAAACTTTAATCCAATTATCTGCTGATGGGTAGGGTTGTGCTCCCTCCTAGGTTTTTTGGCTTGAGACAACCCAAGGCTTTATGGTTATCCCCTGGAGAAGGAAATGGCAACCCACTCCAGTATCCTTGCCTGGAAAATTTCATGGACAGAGGAGCCTGGTGGACTGCAGTCCATGGAGTCGCAAAGAGTCGGGCACAACTGAGCGAACTAGTATACTGTAAACTTCCCTGGTGGCTCAGAGGCTGCAATGCAGGAGACCTGGGTTTGATCCCTGGGTCAGGAAGATCCCCTGAAGAACAAAATGGCAACCCACTCTGGCATTCTTGCCTGGAAAATCCCATGGATGGAGAAGCCAGGTAGGCTACAGTCCATGGGGTCACAAAGAGTCCAATATGACTGAGTGGCTTACCTTTATTTTCATTGGAGACCTCCAAGAGGGTTTACACCATGGGAGACTAGTGCCCCTGTTCCTGTGGTGCCCCCATTCCTGTGGTGAGCTCCTGCTGAACNATATGACTGAGTGGCTTAACTTTCTTTTCATTGGAGACCTCCAAGAGGGTTTACACCATGGGAGACTAGTGCCCCTGTTCCTGTGGTGCCCCCATTCCTGTGGTGAGCTCCTGCTGAACCACACCTCCAGAGGAGACTGTCCAACACCAGCAGGTAGTTTTGCTTCAGTCTTCTGTGGGATCACTGCTCCTTTCTTCTGAGTCTTGGTATCACAGGGTTTTGTTTGTGCTCTTCAAGACTAGAGTCTCTGTTTCCTCCAGTCCTGTGAAAGTCTTGTAATCAAATCCCTCTGGCTTTCAAGGTCAGGTTCCCTGGGGAGTCCCAGTTATTGTGGGACCCCCAGGCTTGGATGCCTGATGTGGAGTTCAGAACCTTTACAAAGTGGGAGAACTTCTTTGGTATTGTTGTTCCCAATTTGTGAGTCACCCACCTGGTGGGTGTGGATTTGATTTTATTATGATTGTGCCCCTCATGCTGTCTCACTGATGTCTCTTCTTTGTCTTTGGATGTTGGGTATCATTTTTTGGTAGGTTCCAGCATCTTCCTGGAGAAGGCAATGGCAACCCACTCCAGTACTCTTGCCTGGAAAATCCCATGGATAGAGGAGCTTTGGTAGGCTGTGGTCCATGGGGTGGCTAAGAATAAGACACGACTCAGCGAATTCATTTTCTTTTTTCACTTTCATGCATTGGAGAAGGCAATGGCAACCTACACCAGCACACTTGCCTGGAGAGTCCCAGGAATGGCA
>SJYA01008755.1:0-15981 GCA_006410615.1 Neotragus moschatus
CTCCCAGTCTTGTTTTTGCTGACTGTATAGAGCTTCTCCTTCTTTGGCTGCAAAGAATATAATCAATCTCATTTTGAATATCAATATCAATTTCAAATATCAATCTTGATATTTTAATCTGTCACAAATCTGGGAAGTGCTTAATACTAGACATGAATTATTCGTAGACTGCAACATTCTTTGGCAATCAGTAGAATTTTTGGACCTTATCTCCAGGATAGTACAGTCATATGTGAAAGTATTATATGAGATTTGCAGAATTTCTGAAGCTTATCTATGCACATTACCATTCTACAGTCCACAAGCCAAGAATTCACACTCTCATTAACAGAATTATTTCACAAAATTTTAAATATTTAAAGAGACTCTAATTTTCAGTTTTATATAATCTGCAACTAAGTTATGTCCTTAATAAGAAAAAGTCTGAGAGTCACATTGGAAAATATCACAGAATTGTACCATATCTGTGTGTGTGTGTGTGTGTGTGTGTGTGTGTGAGAGAGAGAGAGAGAGAGAAAGAGAAAGGGAGAGAGAGAAGGCAACTTCATATACAGTTGTTATTTTTCTCCAAAAACATATATAAATTTAAAATACTTGATATACTGTTCAATTTATTAAGGTGATTTTATCTTCTTTAAAGAACAGTCATGCAACAATATTAAAACTGGATGGATGGATATTAAAAATATTAAAAATGGATAGATAATGAGTTCCCCTTCAAACAGAATCATTCTATAAAATTGCAGTGGATTACTCATTCAGGAATATACAAATGAATTAAGTGAATAAAAGCCATATAAAGCAATTCTACCAATTGAGGAGTGTAAAATGGGCCATTTCAAAGAACTAGGGAAAACTAGAGCAACTATACAGTTAGCCAACATCTAGGAAAAAATAATTTGAATATTCAACATACATTATTTGCCAAAATTCATAAGAAATAGGCTAAAAACTGTCAGTGCTAAGACTAAAGCTGAAGCAAAAACAGGTGAATATGTAATCTTGAATCAAGCATTTGTCAGAGCAAGATCTTAAAGATATATACCAAAAGTCATATATTGATAGCAATCAAGGCAGTAGTAACCTACAGATTTTTGCTTATCTCCCAAAGAGCTTTTTAAGTTATAAAATATCTGAACATTTTAAAATTTCACATAAAGATATAATTATCTAGTGTTCTTGCAAAAAAGGCTAGGCCATCTGGCAATACAGACCTAATAACTATAAAGTGAAGCTAGGTTCTGTGGACTCTTTTAGAAAGAGACTAGAGTTACCCAGTAAATAATGGTATCACTCATCTTCTCAGCTACACTTTTTTTTTTCCCCAGCTTGTCCTCTGAAAGCTTTTAAATTTGAGATCTTGGTAAAGATTATATATAAATAACATATTGTAAAACAGAGGAAAAGCAACAAGAAATGAAAAAAAAAATTCAACATATGTGGTAGCTTAATATCCTTATTACTAAAAAGGAAGTCTCAAATGAATTAGAAAATAAATATTCCATTACAAAAGTAATCCAAAACAGAAATGCAAATATCAATGACCATATAAAAACATATTCTAACTCATTGGTGGTTGAACAAACATAAAAACCATTTTATTTTTCAATAATGAGATTGGCAAAGATTAAAATTAGAATTTTGTGGAGTGATAGGCAGGATGGAAATGGGGATAATCATAGAAATATATGTGAGATGATGTCAGGAAGTGGAGGAAATTCTGTTTTCTTTCTTTTGTGGAAGTCTTTGACTGAACATTTTGAGGATGCAATGATAAAGGCTTGGAAAACATTTAAAATGTTCATTGAGGAGAATGGAGAAAAAAAAACTGACCAATAAAACAGAAAAAGATTCCTAGAAAGCATTGAAGGATAAATTAAGGTTGAAAATTACTTTATATTTGTGTAAATGTGCATGTTATGCTGTTTTTCTCGAACATATGCATCACTTTTGGCATAATCATACAAAGGTAAAACAGTTGTTAGATGGATGTAATGAAAAAAAAATTGAGAGAATTGGAAACAATTGAAATATTTGTCAGAGTAATCCGAACAGAATAGCAAAGAGAAAAGAAGTGAAAAAAGTAGGCTGTAGAAATTAAAGAAGGGAAAACAAGACTGAGGAACTCAATGGAGTTAAAAAACATATACCCTGGGAAATACGAAGATGGTAGATAAGAGGTGTGGACACAAAATGTATGAGCTTAAATGATCACCAGTGGTGGAGACATGTCAGATAATGAGAATTCCAGGTGTGTTGCTGTGTGACTGAGTTTCCTGAGAGTTGTGCATCACTGGACATGAAGTCATCCATGAATCGAGAACAGGGCATTAAAGGGTCCATCTATGTATTTTTAAACCCCACACAATTATGGTCAAGTGAGGAGAAGAAAAAGAATGCAAGCTAGTCATTAAATCTAATAAGAATAAAAAGACATGATCAGAGGGCATAAAAATGTCAAAGAATAGAGATAATGAGGCAGACAAATGATAGCAAGCCTCCAGAAATATAGCTTTTAAATATTTCTTTATTTTAAAATTTCTGGCTAATGATTTCTTGAGAAATCAAAATTCTTTTTATTAGCCTAGCAACAAGAATCAATGACTCTACTTTAGCTTAAATGGCCATTACCCTTCTTTATTCCTTTTGCTATAATATTAAATCCTTTTTGCCTATCAATTTTATATATAGCAGTTTGTATCTGTTAAGCCATACACCTTATTCATCTGCTGCCTTGTCCCTTTCCTCTTTGTTAACTACATATTTGTTTTCTATCTCTGTGAGTCTCTGTTTTGTCTGTAGATTTATTTGTATTGTTTTTTTAGATTTCATATATAAACGATATTCTGTAATATTTGTCTTTCTCTCTCTGACTTCACTTGGGATGGTATTTTCTGCATCCATCCATGTTGCTGTAAATGGCAATAATTCATTCTTTTTTATGGCTTTTTTATACAATATTACATTGTATATATGTATTGATACTTTTGAATTTTGGTGCTGGAGAAGACTCTTGAGAGTCTCTTGGATTTCATGGAGATCAAATCAGTTCATCCTAAAAGACAGTAACCCTGAACATTCTTTGGAAGGACTGATGCAGAAACTGAAGCTCCAGTACTTTGGCCACCTGATTCAAAGAGCCAACTCATTGCAAAGGACCCTTATGCTGAGAAATATTGAAGGCAAAATAAAGGGGCAGCAGAGGATAAGGTGGTTAGATAGCATCACCGACTCAGTGGACATGAATTTGACCAAAATCTGGAAGATAGTGTAGGACAAACGAGCCCAGTGTGCAGCAATTCATGGGGTCACAGAGTTGGACACGACTTGGTGACTGAATAGCAACAATTGTGTGTATACATTACCACATCTTCTTAAATCAATTGTCTGTTGATGACCACTTGAGTTGTTTCAATGTCTTGGCTATTGTCAATAATGCCGCTGTGAACATCAAGGTGCATTTATCTTTCCGAATTAGAAATTTCATCTTTTCCAGGTATATGCCTGAAAGTGGGATTGTAAGATCCTGTGGTAGCTCCACTTTTAGTTTTTTAAGGAACCTTCTTAATGAAGTAGCTGAGTGAAAGTGTTAGTTGCTCACTCATGTCTGACTCTTTGTGATCTCATGGAGCCCTCTGTCCATGGAATTCTGCACTCAAATGCTCTACCCCTGAGCTATACCCCCTGTCCATGGAATTCTCCAGGCAGGAATACTGGAGTGAGTAGCCATTCCCTTTTCCTGGGGGATTTTCATGATCCAGGGATCAAACCGAGGTCTCCTGTGTTGCAGCCTGATTCTTTACTATCTAATTCACCAGAGAAGCTCCTTCTCCACAGTGGCTGTACAAATTTACATTCTCACCAAGAATGTAAGAGGGTTCTCTTTTCTCCACACCCTCTCCAGCATTTATTATTTGTAGACATTTTGATGATGATCATTCCTACCAGACTGAGGTGACATATCATTGCAGTTTTGATTTGTATTTCTCTAAAAGTTAGTGATGTTGACTTGTTCTTATATGTCTATTGACCATCTTTGTGTCTTCTTCGGAGAAATATATATGCTTCTAGACTGTCCCCCTGACCTCCAGTAGAAACAAACAAACAAACAAACAGAAATACTGGGAAAAAAAAAAAAACCCGGATTCTGGGAAATATTGAGAGCAGGAGGAGAAAGGGGCAACAGAGAATGAGATGGTTGGATGGCATCACCGACTCAATGGACATGAGTTTGAGCAAACTCTGAGAGATAGTGAAGGACAGGGAAGCCTGGTGTTCATGGGGTTGCAAAGAGCCAGACACAACCTAGCAACTGAACAGCAAGACTGGGTTTTATCTGGCAGAGGAGTTGTCTAATTTTCATTTGTTCATCTTTATAGTTTCTAGTTCCCTGTTACAGTGATCTGTGTTTCTATCAATAATCTTTAATTTCTTTTACAGTTTATTATCTCCTTTTTGAACCTGGAGTCTACCAGACTGGTAAGATCTGCTTCATTGTTTGTTCTTTCAGGGGATTTCTCTTGTTCTTTTAACTGGGAATAGTTCCTCTGCTTTTTTAGCTTATTTAACTTTTTCTGTCTGTATGAATTCAGGAGTGACAGTTATCTACTGTGATCTTGAAGGACTGTGCATATGTGAAAGCATCCCAGTGTAGACTGTGTGAGTCCAATATGTTTGGTGTGAGGGCTGGTATAGATGCCAGTCACGTCTTTCCTCTGAGCGTGCTGGCTGTTATGCCTTTGGTAGGTGCTGTGATGAGTGTGGTGGAGTCCAGAGCTTGTATGTTGGGCAGGGCCTCCTCTTTGCTCAGTGGCTGTCACAGCCCTGTCTGGGATAGGATCTGCTCCACAGCTGTTAAAGTAAATATCTTGAGGGTTGGGTTTGATAAGGCTCTCTCACCCTTGAGTGCCCTGTCCTACCTGGAACATGCTTTAGATAGGGATGTGCGGTCAGGCAGCAGCTGCCAGCACCAATATCTCTCTGGCTTTGTTGCTAGCAAGCCACCATGTGTATACTCCTCACAAGCAGAGTCCAGGCTCCTCCAGTCTCTCTAGCTGCTCTGTCCATCCCAGTGGACCTCCCAACAGGCAAGGTGGCTCCCCAGGGCAAGGATCTGCCCACGTGTGCCTTCCTTCCTTCAGAGCTCTCTCCCAGGAGTGTCAGTCCCATCCTGGTGCTTTTTCCCCCCTTGTTCCATCTATCTGGTTATATGGCGATCTTTCTTGCAGGTTTGGCTATAGAAGAGGTCTTCTGCCAGTTGCCAGTTGGTTTTCTATAAGAATAATTCCACATGTAGATATATTTTTTGACATGTTTGTGAGAGAAGATGAGCTCTGCCTCCTCCTACTCTGCCATCTTGATCTTCCCTCCCAGGTTTGGACCTTTTTATTCCTATTGATACCAGTCATCTGGTTTGAGCCATCCTGGAAGGGATGAAACCTTGGGCCAGGCAGATCTCTGCCTCTGAGGCAATTCTTGAAGGAACCTCTGGCAGACAGCTGTCTCCCAACTTATTCCCATGAGGTCAGGCAAAACGCTATTCCTTGAAAAGGGATCATTCAGTGCAAAAGGACTTGTTACATGTCATCACATCCATGTTTCACTGAAGAAGAATCATCAAAATGAATGAACTGCTTTACTTTGTACATAGCTTCTGGCAGCTTAGTTATTGACATGACTTATCATAAGTGAGTGGAATCATTTGCTAAGGTATACGTTATGTTAAATGGCAAAAAGACACCAACATTATGCTTTGAAGAAAAATTTTTTAAATCTTATTTTTCATGTCTTGCCCATTATTGAAACTGACTTGAGATTAATGATTTGCAGCAGTATACCGTGGAGTAGGAGTAAATATACTATATAGACCCAATAAGCACTATAAATGGAATTGAAGGTAGAAGACTAATATACACAAACATATGAGGTGATGATAAACTAAAAAAAGAGTTATAATTATGCTGGTTTTCATTTATATAACCAAAAACCTCTGATTAACTTTTAATCTTTTCTACTTTTTCCAAAGATAAGTAATTTGATCTTCTACTTAGGATATTCTAAGGGGCTAAGCAAAGACATAATTATTGCCAAGCAAAAAATAGTTGAGTAGAATATGCTTGAAAACTGTGATATCACTTCTGTGATAATGTATATAATCAGATACTGTTGATTAAAGTAATATTAACAATATTGATAATAATTTCATGTTAATGAAAATTTCAGCAAGACAAAGCTTTCTTATTTAAAACATTTTATAGATGGTTATGCTAGAGAAGGAATTCATTTCTAACAAGAATGAAAGCATCAAATTGTATATATACTTATATTGAAAGTCAGTATGCTATGGAAAAAAAACTTTGAAATATTGATCTCAAGTTCTAATGGAAATAATTTATACAAATAATCAAGCCTGGATACTTAAGGTAGTGCATATAGAATGCCATACTTGTCCCTTTTTTTTTCCTGAACTGAAATCACTTTTAGAGTCAAATAATCTTAGAAGAATGAAACTATGTTGTGATCATTAGTTTAAATTAACATTTTCGTCATCTCTTCTCCACAAGACTGATGTTTACGACTGAGTATAAGTGGCATAAATGGACAGAAATTCTAAAGTAGCTTTCTAACATATATTCCTACCTCTAGTTTCTTTCCCATCTCCATTCTTTATTCAAATGGCTTAGGGTCATTTCAGTTTATTAATTTATTCCTTCATTCACTCATTCATTTTTAAAAATATTCTCTGACATTGTACAAAGTGTCAGCTATATTCTAGAGCTACACTGTACTATTTAGCTATTTAAATTTAAATTAGTCAATAAATAGATAAAATTAAGAATTCAGTTCTATAGCCACGCAAGCCACAATTCAAGTGCTTAGTGGCTACATGTACCTAGGGGCTAGTGTGTTGGTGAACAAATATGCATAATGTTTCCATTATCATAAAACATTCTATTTGAGAGCAGATTATAATGTCTAGTAATGCACTGATAAGTGTTGAAATTGCTTCCATGGAACTTACAGATCATATGATGCAGATGTCTTCAGAATGCTGTTGGATAACAAAACTAAGCACCTAAATGAATCTGGAGAGGGATAAGAAATCAGTAGAATGGTACCTGAATTGGAATTAGCTGGGTGCTGAGAGGTTGGGGAAAAGACATTCCAGGCACAAGGAACATCTTCTGCAATGTTCATGGAAAACACCCCCTCACCCATAAAAATGAGTATGATACTTTCAAGGACATACAAATAATTTGAAATGATTAGAACATAAAGTAATCTTGGATGAGATTCTCTAAACAGATCTCATGCGTTTGTCTGTATGTGTGTGTTTCATCTATAAAAGGGGAATAATAAACCAAATTCTTAATGTTGTTTTTAAAGTTTAACAATTTTTAATATGTAAAGCATTTAGAATAACTCCTAGCAGTAGCAAGAATTTATAAATATTAATGAGTATTAACATTATTGTTTTTTCAGTATTAAGATAAATACAATCTAGGACTTATTATAGAGTTAGAATCAGAGGTGAAATTATTGGGAAAAGCAAGGCACTGCTTCTAGAAATGCTATGGGGATTGATAGGAAATCACAAGCAATAAAGGAGGGATGTTTGTGGGATTCTCATGGCAAGAATGCTGGGAGAGGAGTGGTTTTCTTTCCCTACTTCAGTGGGTCACGTTTTGTCAGAATTCCCCACTATTACTCATGCATCTTGGGTGGCTGTGCCCAGCATGGCTCACAGCTTCACTGAGTTACAGAAGCCCCTTTACCATGAAGCAACAGTTAGAAACTTACATGAAACAGTGGACTAGTTCAAAATTGGGAAAGGAGTATGACAAGGCTGTCTATTGTCACCCTGTTTATTTAACTTACATGTAGAGTACATCATGCATGATGCCAGGCTGGATGAATCACAAGCTGGAAGCAAGATTGCCAGGAAAAGTATCAACAGTGTCAGGTATGCAGATGATACCACTCCAATGGCAAAAAGTCAAGAGAAACTAAAGAGCCTCTTGATGAGGATGAGAGGAGAGTGAAAAAGCTGGCTTAAAACTCAACATTCAAAAAGCTAAGAGGATGGCATCCAGTCCCATCACTTCATGGGAAATAGATGAGGAAAATGTGGAAGCAGTGACAGATTTTATTTTCTTGGGCTCCAAAGTAACCACGGACAGTGTCTGCAACCATGAAATTAAAAGACACTTGCTTCTTGGAAGAAAAGCTATGACAAACCTAGATTGCTTATTAAAGCACAGATTTCTGTTTGCTGGCAATAGTCTGTATAGTCAAAGCTATGTTTTTTTCAGTAGTCAAGTCATGTCTGGATGTGAGAATTGGACCATAAAGAAGGCTGAGCACTGAAGAATTGATGCCTTTGAATTATGATGCTGGAGAAGTTACTTGAGAGTCCCTTGAACAACAAGGAAATCAAACCAGTCAATCCTAAAGGTCGATTCAGGAAATCAACCCTGAATATTCATTGGAAGGAGTAATGCTGAAACTCCAGTACTTTGGACCCTGATGCTGAGAAAGATTGAAGGCAAAAGGAGAAGAGGGCAGCAAAGGATGAGATGGTAAGATAACACCACCAACTCAATGGATATGAACCGGAGCAAACTCCAGGAGATACTGAAGGACTGGAAAGCCTGGTGTGTTGCAGTCCGTGCATCAGAAAGAGCTGGACACGAACTTAGTTACTGAATAATAGCAACAAAGCAGGAAAGAACATTAATTTTGAATACACAGAGCCAGACTATTTCCTGGTTTTTGCATGTGGGTATGTGCTTTCCACTTAAAATTTTATTTTTTGAACTTTACTTAAGAAAAAATATATCAAAATTATGATGCTAAAAGAAAATGGGACATCTGCTGTTTTTTTCTCCCCTGACCCAACAGAATTGAGGTAAGAAAATATTCTGCCAAGAATATCCCAGAACTTGTGCCTCAGGCGGTAAAGCATTTGCCTACAATGCTGGATTCAATCTCTGGGTTGGGAAGTTCCCCTGGAGAAGGAAATGGCAGCCCACTCCAGTATTCTTGCTTGGAAAATCCCGTGGATGGAGGAGTCCGGTAGGCTACAGTCCATGGGGTTGCAAAGAGTCAGACACAACTGAGCCACTTCACTGTTCTTAGAGTTCCTGTTGACTTTTTTCAGACTTGAAAAGTTTGGTGGCTAATAATCAACCAAAAACCAAACATCTTAAGTGTTTATTTGTGTTGAACATTTGAACCATTTTATGGTATTAAGGATCTGCCTGCCAATGCAGGAGACACAAGAGATGCAAGTTCAATCCCTGGGTCAGGAAGATCCCTTGGAGGAGGGAATGACAACACCCTCCACTAATCTTGCCTGGGAAATTCCATGGACAGAGGAGCTCTGTGGGCTACAGTCCATGGGGGTCACAAAGAATCAGACACAACTGAGCATGCAGGAGATGATCACGGCATTCTTTTGCTATTACACAGTAATGATAGAAACCAAACAGCTTTTTTTTTTTTTTTTTTTTTTTAACATCATCATCATGCACTTTATATTTTAAACTAATTATCTTCTCTTACACTGTAAATCTCTTCTGTGGCTCAGATAGTAAAGAATCTGCCTGCACTGCAGAAGACCTGGGGTCAATTCCTAGGTCCAGAAGATACCCTGGAGAAGGGAATGGCAACCCACTCCCGTATTTTTGTCTGGAAAATCCCATGGACAGAAGAGCCTCATGGGCTGTAGTCCATGGGATCTCAAAGAGTCAGGTATGACTGAGCAACTAACACTTTCACACTTTCACACATTGTAATTCTAAAATCACTCCATCTAGTTTTAAAGTGATCAATTTAATAATTAAGCTGTTTTGCATAGTGATATAACTTCAATAACACATAAAAATGTTCCTTCCTCAAGAACGTATATAATAAATGTTGATGGATTTGATCAGTTCAGTTCAGTCGCTCAGTTGTGTCTGACTCTTTGCGACCCCATGAATCGCACCATGCCAGGCCTCCCTGTCCATCACCAACTCCCGGAGTTCACTCAGACTCACGCCCATCGAGTCAGTGATGCCATCCAGCCATCTCATCCTCGGTCATCCCCTTCTCCACCTGCCCCTAATCCCTCCCAGCATCAGAGTCTTTTCCAGCGAGTCAACTCTTCGCATGAGGTGGCCAAAGTACTGGAGTTTCAGCTTTAGCATCATTCCTTCCAAAGAAATCCCAGGGCTGATCTTCAGAATGGACTGGTTGGATCTCCTTGCAGTCCAAGGGACTCTCAAGAGTCTTCTCCAACACCACAATTCAAAAGCATCAATTCTTCGGCTCTCAGCCTTCTTCACAGTCCAACTCTCACATCCATACATGACTACCAGAAAAACCATAGCCTTGACTAGACGGAACTTAGCTGGCAAAGTAATATCTCTGCTTTTGAATATGCTATCTAGTTTGATCATAACTTTTCTTCCAAGGAGTAAGTCTTTTGATTTCATAGCTGCGGTCACCATCTGCAGTGATTTTGAAGCCCAGAAAAATTAAGTCTGACACTGTTTCCCCTGTTTCCCCGTCTATTTCCCATGAAGTGATGGGACTGGATGCCATGAAGTGATGGGACTGGGACTGGATGGATTTGATGGTTTGTTAAATAATTATAGTGAACTAGTTGGCTCTATTTTTGGTTCATTGAAAATACAAAGGTTCTCATTTTATATGAAAACATATTTTAGAGTGTAACAAAAGCTTTGAATTTTCCTTTAGTTTAAATTGTCTGCAATTATATATATATATATCATACTGTAGTTTTACTGAAAGTGAAAGTCACTCAGTTGTGTCTAGCTCTGCAACCCCCTGGACTATACAGTCCATGGCATTCTCCAGGCCAGAATACTGGAGTGGGTAGCCATTCCTTTCTCCAGGGAATCTTCCTGACCCAGGGATCGAACCCAGGTCTCCTGTGTTACAAGCAGATTCTTTATCAGCTGAGCCACCAGGGAAGCCCTTAATTGTTTCCTACAGATTCTAATTTATAAGTTTTGAGTTGTGACCTGGGAGATGTGATTGGAATCATTATTTGGAATAATAATAAATAAATAAATAATAATCATTCCAATCACATACCCCCAAATCACAACCCAAAACTTATAAATTAGAATCTGTAGGAAATGGAACCTGGTCTTATTTTTTGAAAGTATCACAAGCAAATCTGATGGGCAGCCTTTTAGAACAGTAATTTTTAACCCCTGTGTATTAATGCCATTTCTGGATGGTAGATGGAGCACTAAAAACCATTTTTATAAGTATATAAGGTAAAATTAGAAGCAAAGATGTGTATATATACACAATTTTAATACACTTTATATAATAAAATATGTATTTCAGAATATAAAAGTAGCAATAGTCCATAAGATGACTTATTACATTCATCATCTTAGAGTAAGCTTGGATTTGAGCCAAAGAAGGCAATATTTAGCTGAGGAGTGTTGACTTTTCAAAAGCCTTAACATTTTGTTTGTTTGTTTGCTCAGTCTCTCAGTTTCCCACTCTTTGCGGCCCCATGGATTATAACCTGCCAGGCTCCTCTGTCCATCAAATTCTCCAGGCAGTATACTAGGGTGGGTTTCCTACTCCAGGGGATCTTCCCAACCCAGGGATAGAACCTGAGTCTCTTGAATCTCCTGCATTGGCAGGTGGATTCTTTACCACTTTGCCACCTGGGAAGCCCCTTAACATTTTAGAATAAATAGTAAGTATAAATAAAAAGTAATTGTGAATTTAAATCTTTAAAATATAGACTGATACAGATTTTTGTTATGTTGCTTCACTCTCTCAGAGCAGCACTGATTTAATTTTCCAAAACAAATTTAGTAAGGTTTTGAATAAAATAAATAACAAGCTACTGTCAATATATAGAGTACTAGATTTCTAGAAAATCAAAAAGTGTTAACAAATAATTTGTGTTTGCATCTAAAATTAAGCTACAGAACTATGTTTTCTGATTATAAACATATTTCATCTACATGAATGGGATATATTGTCATTTGAAAGTCTTATGGTGGTGATGGTTTAGTCACTAAGTCGTGTCCAACTCTTGCGACCCTGTGGACCATGGGAAAATGAAAATTTTGTGGAAATTTTCTGAGCATTGAAACTTAAATCCCTGCTACAGAGTAAGTGGTTATTCCTCAAATCATTTGTGTTAAATGAAAACACTCCACAGATTTTCCAAATTGTCCCATGGAGCCAATACCACCTACTTTGAGAACTCTATTTCTTTAAAGATAAACTGGCTGTGGACTGTCATTTTTTATAAGTCAGAGTTTTCTCTGGGATCCTTAGTGAACTTCTGCTAATTCAGAATGTGTCAAAGCAGATGGCTGATCTCCAGACTGCAAAGTACTGTAACTTGACACAATCAGACATGACAGAGTGACTGAAATGACTGACTGACTGACTGACTGACACAATCGATGTAGTATACACTATTGGAGCTTCATTCGTACCCCCTGGGAAACCGCAATCCCATTATATGTCAATGATGTCTATCTTTCTGCCTGAGAACTCTCTCTAGATCCACAGTTTATAGGCTGAAACCAGCTTAGATTCAGCCCTTAGTGATCGTCACTTATCCATTGATAGAAGTGGATTGAAGGATAAATGTCCTAGCTCTCTTAAATCTTGGATAGACAACTCGGGCATATAGCAGAGGTATTCCCCAAAATTGAGCTCTAGTTACCTTCAGTGATATGTGTATTAGCCACTCTGTCATGTCCATCTCTTTCTGACCCCATAGACTGTAGCCCACCAGGCCCCTCTGTCCATGGGATACTCCAGGCAAGAATACTGGAGTTCATTGCCATTTCCTTCTCCAGGGGATCTTCCCAACCCAGGGACTGAACCTTGGTCTCCTGCATTGCAAGTAGATTCAGTGGTAACCTAGCTAATTTAAAGCATGTTTTATTACTTTTATATTTATCCTCATTTTGATTCCCTTTCCTTTACTGATCCTTTCTACAGTTAACTGGCAACCAGGAATTTTTCTCCAAGTACACAGGGAACTCACCTTAAGATAGTTGGTGAAAGATAGGATTCCAGAATTAGGTCACTTGCTGTCCAGATGTCAGCAGCCCCCTTGCTGGTGGTAACAGAGGTGATGATTATCCATAGCACTTTGTACAGTGCAGTTACTAACATGGATTAGTTTAGAACATAGGTGGAAAGTTCAATTCAGTTCAATCACTCAGTTGTGTTTGACTCTTTGCCATTCCATGGACTGCAGCACACCAGGCCTCCCTGTCCATCACCAACTCCCGGAGTTCACTCAAACTCACGTCTATTGAGTCGGTGATGCCATCCAACCATCTCATCCTCTGTCATCCCTTTCTCCTCCTGCCTTCAATCTTTCCCAGCCTCAGGGTCTTTTCCAATGAATCAGTTCTTCGCATCAGGTGACCAAAGTATTGGAGTTTCAGCTTCAGCATCAGTCCTTCCAATGCATATTCAGGACTGATTTCCTTTAGGATGGACTGGTTGGATTTTCTTGCAGTCCAAGGGAGCCTTAAGAGTCTTTTTCAACACTACAGTTCAAAAGCATCAATTCTTCGGCACTCAGCTTTCTTTATAGTCCAACTCTCACATCCATACATTACTGGAAAAACCATAACTTTGACTGGACAGATCTTTGTTGACAAAGTAATGAAGTTAGCAGTGGTTTATGTACTAGCCCTAGGGCTTGAAAGAATGAATATGATGGCTTATTATAGAGATTGTATTGCTGATGCTTATTAATATCACAGAAGTCCCAAGAAAGAAAGCAACAGACATATATTAGCAAATCAAATAATTTAAAGTACAGTATGAAACCCAGAAGATATTTTTGGCAGCCTTGAGAAAATCCTTATCTTCTGTAGCTGGAGATAAAAGTATATGAAAATCAGCATCTAAATTGTAAGAGGTGTTCACCATGAGGAAGGCTTAATTTATAGCTGTAACAGGTCTCTCACATTGCTCAGCCCTGATAAGGAAAGAATGAGACCGTGAGGCTAGCCAGCCAGAGATCTTTAAATGTCTATTTTCCCTGGACACTCTAAGCAGGCTGGGGAGATTCCACCCTTGCTAAAGAGCAGCCTCATGCTCCTTGGAGATTATGGAAAGTTCTCACTGAAGTTAATACCTTGAAAAATAATTCATGGCCTCGTTTGATGTGTCTCCACCTCCACTTATTCAGAATGCAAGTGGAAAAGTACAGTTTCTGCTGGAGAAAGATTATGCACCAAAAGACCTACAGGTTCAGGCTCATATGTATTAGCAGGAATCTGAAGAACATGCTAGAAAGTGGATCTTGAGGGTGTTAGGCCAGGGAGGGAGAAAGGCTCATAGAAAATTGTTTGTTCAACGGAAGCTCATAAATCATTTAGCATTTTAAAAATGCACTAGGAAAGCTAGGTGCTAGGCCTAATATGTTTCAAGAAATTGCTCCCTGAAGCTTAGAAGCGCCAAGTTAATGAGACAGAAGTGTCAGAGCTGCATAAGCAAACTATCGAGAAAGCAGGCAAAGGCTCAGAAGAAGTGAGCACGTTATAATAGATTTATTATGTAAGAGGAGAAAAACCACCAGCTGACAACGTACTAGGAAGGCACAAGGAACAGTATCTTCCCTGGAGAAACAAAATTAAGTTAATAAAATGACATCATCTTCACTGAGAACGTCAGCAATATCTATCTTCTGTACCCTCTTTGTTTTAAAAAGTATATTAATGGAAATCAAATCAAGAATTAATCTATTTGATGAGATAATGATGAAAATTAATGAATGAGCCACTAGTTAAGAATAAAATAGTGAAATATCAGAAACGTTCTGAAAAAAGCATTTTAAATCTGCGTTAATTAAGTTTCTTATTGATTCTAAATAATAAAATAAATGTTAGTATGAATATTCAGGTAAGTCAAACTAAATATTTTAAATGATATTAGTTAATTATCTTAAAATATATAATGCATTAAGACATTTTTTTCAGAAAAATTAAAGCTAAGAAATAAAAATTATGAGTTATGGGCTTCCCTGGTGGCACTAGTGCTAAAGAACCTATTTGCCAGTGCAGGAGATCTCTGGGTTGGGAAGATATATACCCTGGAATTGGCAGCCCACTTCACTATTCTTGCCTGGAGAATCCCATGGACAGAGGAGCCTGGCAGGCTACCATCCATGGTGTCAGAAAGAGTTGGATACAGCTGAAATGACTTAGCATGGCACAGAACATAACTGAAAGATATTAGAGAATACCAAAAGTTATTAACTGAAGATACATTAATTTTTGCAAAATATATTTCATCAGTGTTCTTATGTCCATAGATGATTATAAATTCAGAATATATATTTTAAAGTTTCTAGATAAATTGCCTAGAGAATCCCAGGGATGGGGGAACCCGGTGGGCTGCAGTCTATGGGGTCGCACAGAGTCGGATATGACTGAAGAGACTTAGCAACAGCAGCAGCAGATGAATTATAGATATTAATAATGTTTCATGCAATATTTTATAGATGTTTTTTAATTAATTCAAAGAGAAATTATTAATTACCTCTCAATCTGATGTTTTTTATTCAGTAATACTTGTTTACATTTTTTGAATGTTTAGCATGCTCCAGGTTCTTTGTTAAATTTTACATTGATTTCCTTATTTAATTCTCACACTAAACAATGACATAGGCATAATTACTATGTTAAAAAAATTAGAAACAAAAAGTTAGACTAAGAAAGATGAAGTAATTTGCCTAAGATAATATAGGAGCTAGTGACGATACCGGTAGTTGAATTTACAAATCTGACTCCAGCATGACCTCATTTAGCTATTATGGTTATCAGTTCAGTTCAGTTCAGTTGCTCAGTCATGCCCAGCTCTTTGCAACCCCATAAATTGCAGCACGCCAGTCCTCCCTGTCCATCACCAACTCCCAGAGTTCACTCAAACTCACATCCATCGAGTCAGCGATGCCATCCA
>SJYA01008757.1:0-10613 GCA_006410615.1 Neotragus moschatus
AGAGAGAGAGAGAGAGAGAGAGACAGTTGTACTTGTGGGATCACGGGGTATGTGGAACTGTTGACAAAGGTGGTCTCAGGTCTACCTGGAGGACCTGGATGTGGGCTCATGGCCAGTTGTGGGCTGTGTGGAATAGTGGGCATGACATAGTGTGTTAGCTCAGTTTCCCTGGGACACAGATGCTGTGACTGAGGTTTGCATGACTGGGTTTCATGGGAAACACATGATCACACCTCTGAAGGAAGGAAGGAAGTGGAATTGGGTTGAGGACTGTTAGCCTGCAGTGTGTTAGAATCAAGGCCTGAGCTGAGCCCACAGGGAGGTCTGGGTGCAGGAGGATGGGCACAGTGGTCACAGAGAAGGGAGTTGGGATCCAGGAGGTGTCCCACAGCACCCCCTCTACACAGTGGATTCTGTGGGGTCTTTAGGGGGGGCTAGAATCAGGCTCATAGAATAACTGTCATTAAAATTCCAGAGATCGCTTTGCTGATACCTATAATTTTTCTGTTAGTCTGAGTTGCTAATGAAGATTTCAGGTGGAAGGTAAAAAAAGAGAAGTTGGCATGTTCCTTGGAAGATGGTGAAGCTGCACCGGAGTGTGTACATCAGCCTACACATCTGTCTTGTCTTATTAGATTTTGGTGATGCCAGTTTGGGGCTGCTGGGGTCACTGTGACTGATACGATGTCTTGAGTCTGGTTGGTGTTTAGGTGTCTTCATGTATCTTATTCCATCATTAACACAGGAGTTGTTAAGGCTTGGAACCTTCTGGGGATTGCATAGCAGGATGGGTGGATTATTAGTAGGTCTCTGGGGAGTGTGTTGGCCCAGATGCAGGTTTGGAAGTTTCTTTCAGCCTCAGAGGGTAATGGTTGGGCCTCAGCTTTGATGGCAGAAGTTTCGCATGATGCAGTGAAGGCTTGTTCTTAGAATCCGAGGATCATCAGCTCCACAGCAACCGGTAGTACAGAGGCTTATTCTGGAGATGACGCAGCTGCTACTTGTTGCTGCCAGCGTAGTGGATTCCTCTACTGTTCTCTCATCGTCTTTACAGGTCTTGGGCGTCTGCCGTGTACATGCACAGTACAGTTAATGGTTGTAAACGGCTGAAGGCAATGCAAATGGTACATGGAAAACAGTACAGAGTTACCCAAAGATTAAAAACAGGACATGCATAGGATCGTGCAATCTCACTTCTAATTATGTAGCGAAGAAAAGGAAAATTTTAAAAACTGTTTATGTATTTGGCTTCGCCTGCGTCCTGCAGGATCTTTGGTTTCAGTGCACTGAAATTCTAGTGTGGTGCTCGGGCTTAGTCGCTCCGCTGTCTGTGGGATCTTAGTTCCCCCACCAGCGATCGGACCCACATCCCCCACAGAGCTAGGCAGGTTCTTCACCACTGGACCACCAGAGAAGTCCTGTGCAAAAATCAGTATTTTGAAGGAGTAACCTGCACTCCCGTAACCCATACTGTATGATTCACAACAGCCATGTGTTGTAGAAACAACTTGAATGTCTGTTCTCAGCCAAGTGGATGATGAAACCGTGATGTGTGTATGAGACAGGCTGGGTCCTGGGACCTTTTACTGCAGTTCTTGCACCTGGATGAACGTCTTCTCAGGCAACAGGCCACAAAGAAAGTGTAATTGAACAAAGAGACTAGACCCACATTCATGAATGGACAGCATTTCTGAACAATAAGTAAAAGGACCACAAACCAAGCTTGATTTCTGAGGCTCCAGAAGCAAAATCAGGTCACTTTCCGTGGTCCCTGCTCACAGCATCACCATGGGGCCCGAGGCAGGGCAGATCACCTCAGCTTCCTTCCAGCCTTAACAAAAGGGATCAGCTTACCCCACTTTTTGGGAGGAGCAAGGGCACACACTTCTTTTTCTGTCTCTCTTTACTGCAGCAAGAGTCCCAATAAAGCCTTTCTTGAAATTCCCCTCTGGTCTCATAACTATTTCTATTGATTAAAGAGCCCCAGGATCCAGGTTGAAAACATGTAAGTATAAGTGTTAGTCACTTGGTCATGTCACACTCTTTGTGACCCCAGGGCCTGTACCCTGCCAGGCTCCTCTGTCCATGGAATTCTATGGGCAAGAGTACTGGAGTGGGTTGCCATTCCCTTCTACAGGGGATCTTTCCAACCAAGGGATGAAATCTGGTTCTTCTGAATTGCTGGCAGATTATTTACATTTTGAGCTCCAAAGGAAGTCCTCATTGTTAACCCAGGCAAATATACACACATATTTGTAATGGCATATTCAGTTCAGTTTAGTTGCTCAGCCATGTCTGACTCTTTGCCAGCTCATGGACTGCAGCATGCCAGACTTCCCTGTCCATCACCAACCCCATGAACTTACTCAAACTCATGTCCATTGCATCAGTGATACCATCCAACCATCTCACCCCCTGTCATCCCCTTTTCCCACCTTTAAACTGTCTGAGCATCTGGGTTTTTGCCAATGACTCAGTTCTTTGTATCAGGTGGCCAAAGTATTGGAGTTTCAGGTTCATCATCAATACTTCAATGAATAGTCAGGAATGATTTCTTTTAGGATTGACTGGTTGGGTTTCTTTGCTGTCCAAGGGACTCTCAAGAGTCTTCTCCAACACCACAGTTCAAAAGCGTCAGTTCTTTGGCACTCAGCTTTCTTTATACTCCAACTCTCACATCCATACATGACTACTCAAAAAACCATAGCTTTGACTAGACAGACCTTTGTTGGTAAAGTAATATCTGCTTTTGAATATGCTGTCTAGGTTTGTCATAGACACAGCTTTTCTTCCAAGGAGCAAGCGTCTTTTAATTTCATTTGTGAAGTCATCGTAAGTAGTGATCTTGGAGCCCCCCAAGATAAAGTCTGGCACTGTTTCCACTGTTTGCCCAGCTATTTGTCATGAAGTGATGGGACCGGATGCCATGATCTTAGTTTTCTGAATGTTGAGTTTTAAGCCAACTTTTTCACTCTCTCACTTTCATCAAGAGGCTCCTTAGTTTTTTTCACTTTTTGCCAAAAGAGTGGTGTCATATGCATATCTGAGGTTACTGATATTTCTCCCAGCAATCTTGATTCCAGCTTGTGCTTCATCCAGCCCAGCATTTTGCATGATGTGCTCTGCATGTAAGTTAAATAAGCAGGGTAATAGTATGCAGCCTTAATGAACTCCTTTCCCAATTTGGAACCAGTCAGTTATTCCATGTCCAATTCTAACTGTTGCCTCTTGACCCGCATGCAGATTTCTCAGGAGGCAGGTCAGGTGGTCTGGTATTCCCATCTCTTTAAGATTTTTCCACAGTTTGTTGTGATCCATACAGTCAAAGTGTTTAGCCTATTCAACAAAGCAGAAGTAGATGTTTTTGTGGAACACTCTTGCTTTTTTGATGGTCCAGCGGATGTTGGCAATTTGATCTCTGGTTCCTCTGCCTTTTCTGAATCCAACTTGAACATCTGGAAGTTCACAGTTCACATACTGTTGAAGCCTGGCTTGGAGAACTTTTAGCATTACTTTGCTAGCATTTTAGCTGAGTGCAATTGTGCAGTAGTTTGAACATTCTTTGGCATTGCCTTTCTTTGAGATTGGGATGAAGACTGACCTTTTCCAGTCCTATGGCCATTGCTGATTTTTCCAGATTGGCTGTCATATTGAGTGCAGCACTTCCTCAGCATCATCTTTCAGGATTTGAAATAGCTCAGCTGGAATTCTACCACCTCCATTAGCTTTGTTTGTAGTGGTGCTTCCTGAGGCCCACTTGACTTTGCATTCCAGGATGTCTCGCTCTGTACCAGGGTCCAGCCCCAGTTGGATCCAGGATATCCAAATCATGGACGGTGTTGGCGACTAGATAAGATTATTCATTTAGAGACAGAAAGAGAGATTAGGAAAGAATAGTATAGTGGAGAAAATAGAGGAGAAAAGAGGCTGAAATTCCTTGGTTTATACAGAAAGCTAATAAAGCCCCAAGACAAGGGATTTGCAACATCTACATAGGCTCTAGGTGCCCTCCTGGTCTCCTGAGGGAGTGAAGATGCACAGCACCTTCCTGTTCAGTCTTAGAAGCCCAGGCAAATAAGTAGACACAGCGAGCCTCTGTGCTCCAGATGGGAATTAGCCTGAAAAGGAGAGAAAGAAAAGAAGACACTGGGGGAGCCAGATTTCTGAGAAACTGGTCCGTCTCTTTATTTTCCAAGGAAACTTTTATACTTTAAGTTGTACATAGAGATCAATGGATAATACAAAGTCATGCAGGGTCAGCAGTCCTACCCTTATTGAGACCATGCTTTCTTTCTGCATTCCTTCCAATATACAAAGTTCTCAGGTGATTTACATCATCTTCTGGAAAAGAGACCTGCTAACATTTTATGACCCTTTCTGATGATGATTAGTCAACCAGAAAACTTATTTTCTCCAAAGGTGAAAGCGCTTATAAGTCAGGCGCCACTCTCTGAAAGCACTAGATAAGGCTACATTACTATAGGGTAAAGGGTGTAGTGGGCTATAGCATGGAAAGAATTTATTAACTGAAGGTCTAATGTGGTTAAATCAAAGACTAGAACTTATTTTTCCCACATACCAGCTATATTAATTAATGTATATTCTCAAATACATAATGGAAACTTAGCAGCAAGTATTGGCTCAGTAATGAAACTCTCCACCAGTGCTATTTTAATAATTTCTTAATTCCCCAAAAGGCTCTGTATTTTTAGAATATTACAGGGTTCCCATGCCTCTCACAGTTGGGAGGCTATAAACAATCACATAACTGCAGGAGTCTTGAACAAACCTGTCAAGCAAGCTAGAAAGTCATCAGAGGGTTTTGGATTGGAACACTCTTATTATGCCCAGGGGACTTATTAACTAAGGCTCTAAGTTGTCTTTTTCCAGAGAAAGATGGTGGGGGATAGCCCCCTGTTAGTGTCAGAAGAGTTGGTGAAAGGCGTAATACAATAAGGCAGACAGACTCTGGTTTTGGGGTAGATGCTCGAGAAAGTCCGGGGTGGGGGGGGTCCTTTGAGGCCTGATCTCGCCTTTGCCCTGTCAGGCCTCTTCCTCACGACCTTTGCCATGGGCAGGATTCTCCATGCTGGCTCCCGGAAGCTCTGGGTGAGTGACCACACAATCGTGGTTATCTGAGTCATGAAGATCTTTTTTGTACAATTCTTCTGTGTATTTTTGCCACATCTTAATATCTTCTACTTCTGTTAGGTCCATACCATTTCTGTCCTTTATTGTACCCATTTTTGCATGAAATGTTCCCTTGGAATCTCTAATTTTCTTCAGGAGATCTCTAGTCTTTCCCATTCTATTGTTTTCCACTATTTCTTTGCATTGATCATTGAGGAAGGTTTTCTTATCACTTTGTATGTACATGGAGATTTTTGTCACTTGGGACAGCTTGGGTGAATGTAGAGAATATTATGCTAAGTGAATTAGGACAGACAGGGTAAGATTGATATTGTATGTGCTCGCTTATATGTAGAATGTAAAAAAGTGAAACTCACTAGTACCAGACAGTGGGGTGGTGGTTATCTGGGGCTGGGAGGTGGGGAGGTTGGGGAGATATTGGTCAAAGAGTGGTAGACTTTGAGGTGTAAAATGAGTGTGTCCTGGGGAGGTGTGTGCAGCACACTGACCATAGTTAATCCTATTCTGTTACTGCATGCTGGGAATTTGTCAGGAGAGTCCGTTGTCAGTGTTTTCACCACACACAGAACATGGGCATTTGGAGGTGATGGATGTGTTGGTTCGTGGATTTGAAAAATATTTCACAGGGTACACGTGTCACATGATCACATGGTGTATGGTATATGTACACATAACCCTTCTCGTTGGTCTCAGTAAAGCTGGAAAAGAAGAAAGTGGGAGGTGGCCTGGCCTTAATCTTTCACTAGTGATCAACCCAGGCTTCACATGAGATCATGAGGCATTTTGCCCAGGCATGTTTTGTACCCCTCCCCAAAAGACACGCTCAAGATCTCGTGTGGGGCCTCACCCCAGGAATGTGCACAGGCTGTGGATGATTCCAATCTGGATCCTGCATTGAGCACAAGGGCTCTTAGCCACCACTTCTGAGACTCAGATCAAGCCCTGGGGGAGGGGAGGGCACTCTGCTCTGAGTGGGACTGGACCAGGGCCTGCTGTGTGACCTGAAAGGGGTTGTAGGGTGAGCAGAGGTGCCCCCTGCTTTTGTGTACATAAGGCCTCACCAGGAGGGGAGTGTGATCCGAGGGAAAGTGTGGGAAAGTCCCATGTTGGACTCTGTGCGGGAGTTAAGTGTCCTGAGTCCCTCCTGAGACAGTGGGCACAGAGGACTGTCCGTTCCACACTGTGAGGGCTTCCCTGTGTGTATGGTTGGGGCTCAGGAAAGGAATGTGTTGACCCTAAGCATTAAACAGCATGTTTTCCACTTTCATGATAGAACTGTGAAGACTCATGGATGAAGAAGCCCAGAAGAGGAAAGAACAGGAGTCGGGCATGGCTCTTTCTCCGGTAAGGTCATATTCTCAGTGGATTCTCACACTGCGTTCCTGAAATGCCCTTCTCTGGATTCGCTAATCGTGTCTGACTCTGAAGTATCCTGTCTGACTCCTGTACATGCACACCTACCCGGGGCCTTCCCTCAGGGCCTGTCTTCCCCACTTAGATCCCGTCTCCNTCTCCAGTAAGGTCATATTCTCAGTGGATTCTCACACTGCGTTCCTGAAATGCCCTTCTCTGGATTCGCTAATCGTGTCTGACTCTGAAGTATCCTGTCTGACTCCTGTACATGCACACCTACCCGGGGCCTTCCCTCAGGGCCTGTCTTCCCCACTTAGATCCCGTCTCCCCATGACCCGGTGACCTGGCCCTTGTGAGGAGGCTCCCCTGGGCGCTGTCCTGGGCAGGGCTTCTCACCCATGGGTTGGAGATGGGGTCTCGGTGCTGTTGGGCACCAGGGGTTTCTTAGGGCCCATGTGGATGCACTGTCTGCTCTCTGTCAATCAGGGTAAAGAAGCTGTAGGTGGACCTCAGATATTAATATGTACAGTACATGGTAAAAACTGGCAAAGAGGCCAATTAGGGGAAATCAGTTCTGACTTTTTGTAGGACATTTAAAACTAAATGAACACCTCCTTGAAAACTAAAGTGTTTGGGAATGGAATGGAACATTCAGAAAGAGATATCAGGGCTAGGGAGTATTTTGTTACACCATCAAATTTAAACTGTGAAATTGGGCTTACTAATTTTTTGTTCTTTCTTTTTTGACTACATGATCCAGCTTCCAGGGTCTTAGTTCGCTTAGTAGAGATTGAACATGAAACCCTGCAGTGGAAGTGAGAGATCTTAACCACTGGACCATGAGGGAATTTTCCAACTTTACTAATCTTGATTCAGTATTTTCTTAGTGGGATAAAATAATAAATTTTGGAGTTTGTTAATAAGTACATACCTAAAACTAATGATAAAAATCACATTATGATTTTAAAAATATATTTATTTCCTGTATTCTGACTTCGTTGCTTCAGTGTCTTTTCCCTAGTTCTGGAGAGCGGTGACCACTCTGGTTGCAGTCCGCACACTTCTCATTGTGGTGGCTTCTCTTCTCTTGCAGGCCAGGCTCTAGAGTGCACTGACTTTAGTAGTTTCACCTCCTAGGCTCCGGAGCTTTGGCTCAGAAATTGAGACTCTTGGGCTTAGTTGCCCCTCAGCATATAGGATCTTACCAGACCAGGAAAAACCTGTGTTTCTTGCATTGGTCAGTGGACTCTTTACCACTGAGCCATCAGGGACACTGTCATATTATTTTTAAATACAGGTATTTTATACAGATCGGTGTTAAAGTATTTTCTGTATTACTTTTTGCTTGTACTACTTTTTATGTTTTTAATAGTGTAAGATAATGTTGAGGACTTCCCTGGTGATACAGTGGATAGCAATGTGTCTGCCAACGTAGGGGACACGGGTTCCATCCCAATTCCTGGAAGATGCCACAGAGCAACTAAGCCCATACCCATCAACTGCTGTGGCTGTGCTCTGGAGCCCAGAATCCTTAACTACTGAAGCCCTCATGCTTGAGCTTGTCTTCCAAAACAAGAGAAGCCACTGCAATGAGCAGCCTGGGCGCTGCAGACACAACTCCATGCAGGGCAGCCACAAGTAGAGAGAGCTGGATCACAGCAATGAAGGCGCAGCATAAACAAACCAAATAAGCTATAAAAAGGAAATAGAATGTTAAAAGCTTACTTAATCAAACTTACACTTGTTTCACTTTTAATGTCCCAAAGATGCCAAAGTTTAGGAGAAGGGAATGATCGCCCACTCCAGTTTTCTTGCCTGGAGAATCCCATGGACAGAGGAGCCTGGCAGGCTACAGTCCATGGAGTCCCATAGAGTCTGACATTACTGAGCCAACTGAACATCAACCTCTTCACATAGCAGAGTGAGTGCTGAAAAACAAACCTAAACCTCTAACTTTCCTCCTGCAGATTCTTAAGTCATGTCCAGTTGCTTCTGAAATAACGTCCTCAATTTATACGCCTCAGAGAAATCAGCCTCTACCTGGCATTATCACGTCCTCTTTCCCACGTTGCAGTCACACTGGCTGGTTTTCTGTTCAGTAAATATCTTCCTGTGTCAGAGCACTCAGGCTCTTCTCTCTGCTTACAAAACTCTTCCATTAACCACCTTGCCAATCCTAAGTGTTTCTTCCTCACAGATACCTTCTCTGACTTCTCGATGTAGATCAAGACTCTGTTGAATCTTCTCTCAGCATCAGCCCTGTTTCAGAGCACATATAAAAATAACGATGTTAAAATTATGGATGTAATTGGCCAGCTGGCTGCTGGAAGGGAAGCTCCGTCACGTTCACTGCTGTACTCCCAGTTAGGGACAAAGAGTTGAAACTCACTAAGTTTTCATTGAACAAAAGAAAAAAATAAAGACAACTCTTGTTTCAGTCAATTGTGTATTTCCTTGTGCATGCATGAGTGCATGGATGTGTAACTCCATGATTTTAGTATAAAACCATCTCATAAATATAGTTTATACTTAGAGCAGTTGCAGTTGTATCTTAAGTGTATATTCCATGGCCTTTAATATTTTCTACCACACCACATGAATAATGTAAATAGTAGTCAGATTATTGACATTGTGTGGGTTGAGGGGTAGAGGGGGTGACCCTGTGCAGTTCAGTTCAGTTCAGTTCAGTTGCTCAGTCATGTCTGACTGCTACACCACGAGTCACAGCACGCCAGGCCTCCCTGTCCATCACCAACTCCCAGAGTTCACTCAAACTCACGTCTGTCGAGTCAGTGATGCCATCCAGCCATCTCATCCTCAGTCGTCCCCTTCTCCTCCTACCCCCAATCCCTCCCAGGATGAAAGTCTTTTCCAATGAGTCAACTCTTTGCATGAGGTGGCCAAAGTACTGGAGCTTCAGCTTTAGCATCATTCCTTTCAAAGAAATCCCAGCATTGATCTTCAGAATGGACTGTTTGGATCTCCTTGCAGTCCAAGGGACTCTCAAGAGTCTTCTCTAACACCATAGTTCAAAAGCATCAATTCTTCAGCACTCAGCCTTCTTCATAGTCTAACTCTCACATCCATACATGACTAGGCTGTTCCAGTCTGGATGTTGCTCAGAAGCCAGTTTGGTGATGTATCCTCTGCTGTTTCTATTTCCTTGTCTTTTCAGTTCAGTTCAGTCAGTCAGTCATGTCTGACTCTTTGTGACCCTATGAACCGCAGCACGCCAGGCCTCCCTGTCCATCACCAACTTCCAGAGTTTACCCAAACTCATGTCCGTTGAGTTGGTGAATCCATCCAACCATCTCATCCTCTGTCCTCGCCTTCTCCTCCTGCCCTCAATCTTTCCCAGCATCAGGGTCTTATCAAATGAGTCAGCTTTTTGCATTAGGTGGCCAAAGTACTGGAGCTTCAGCTTCAACATCAGTCCTTCCAATGAGCACCCAGGGCTGATATTTTTTAAGATGGACTGATTCAGTTCAGTTCAGTTCAGTCACTCAGTCGTGTCCAACTCTTTGCGACCCCATGCATTACAGGACACCAAGTGTCCCTATCCATCACCAACTCCTGGAGTTCACTCAAACTCATCTCTGTAGAGTTGGTGATGCCATCCAGCCATCTCATCCTCTGTCGTCCCCTTCTCCTTCTGCTCCCAATCCCTCTCAGCTACATAGTCTTTTCCAATGAGTCACCTCTTCGCATGAGGTGGCCAGAGTTTTGGAGTTTCAGCTTTAGCATCAGTCCTTCCAAAGCACACCAAGGACTGACCTTCTTTAGAATGGACTGGTTGGATCTCCTTGCAAGGGACTCTCAAGAGTCTTCTCCAACATCACAGTTCAAAAGCATCAATTCTTCGGCACTCAGCTTTCTTCCCATCCAACTCTCACATCCACACATGACCCCTGGAAAAACCACAGTCTTCACTAGAGGGATCTTTGTTGGTAAAGTAATGTCTCTGCTTCTGAATATGCTATCTAAGTTGGTCATAACTTTCCTTCCAAGGAGTAAGCATCTTTTAATTTCATGGCTGCAGTCACCATCTGCAGTGACTTTGGAGCACCCAAAAATAAAGTCTGACACTGTTTCCCCATCTATTTCCCATG
>SJYA01008758.1:9187-19917 GCA_006410615.1 Neotragus moschatus
CCATAATTTATCCTAGGCAATAGGCAACAAATTACTATACATATGAGAAAAGTCCCCCTAGACCAACCTGTCTCTCAGCTGATGCACTAGTTGGCCATAGATGCATGAATAAGACCAACTGAGATCAACCAAGCATAGTCTAGAAAAACAGAGTCATTTAGTTGATCAAAATCTCATGAGTAAAAATATGTATTTACTGTTTTAAACAGCTGAATTTTGGAGTGATTTATTATGTAGCAATAGCTAACTGATAAAATGTAGGAGAAATGGCTGGAAGTATGTATATCCATGGACTTTTGGGCAATGATAAATGGCTTGCCTGTCTGATAAGAGGCCTGGAAATAAAAATATTAAAATATTGGCGACAAAGAAGTCTAGGGTAGAGTTATATGAATGACACATAGGAATGGATAAAACATGACAAAGTTTGTACCGCACATTAATATTCAGGAAGCTCTCAACAGTGAATAGGGCAATTCACTCTATAGATTCGGTCACTCTTTCCTAGGCTATCCCAGTGCTTTTTTTAATGGAACTATGAATAAAGCGGCTACGATGACAGCACTGATAGCTAGACAAAGGGTTTCTCTAACCTAGGCTGATATAACTACTTTACTGCTAAATGCCCAATCTACTAGCAGCAGACTGGTATTGAGGTCTCAATATAATATGATCCTTCAAACAAAACAAAACTATTGTGGCTAGTTAATGACATAATTCCTCTTTCATCTGAGATCCACTAGTTCTACTATAGATCACATCATCGAGCTCAGTCAAATGAAATAGCCTAGTAGATGTTGAATGAATGTTCCATTTGCGACTACCCCCTACAGGGCTGAGGCATAATCTTTGTATATTTTTCTATAAAGCATGTTCATTGAACATATGGCTGATCAGTTCAGTTCAGTTGCTAAGTCATGTCCAACTCTTAGCAACTCCATGGACTGCATCATGACAGGCTTCCTTGTCCATCACCAACCCCTGGAGCTTACTCAAACTCATGTCCATAAAGTCAGTGATACCATCCAACCAACTCATCCTCTGTTGCCCCTTTCTTCTCCTGCCTTCAACCTTTCCCAGCATCAGGGTCTTTTCAAATGAGTCAGTTCTTTGCATCAGGTGGCCAAAGTATTAGAGCTTCAGCTTCAGCATTAGTCCTTCCAATGAATATTCAGGACTGATTTCCTTTGAATGGACTGGTAGGATCTTCTTGCAGTCCAAGGGACTCTCATGAATCTTCTACAACACCACTGTTCAAAAGCATCAATTCTTCGGTGCTCAGCTTTCTTTATAGTCCAACTCTCACATCCATACATGACTATTGGAAAAACCATAGCCTTGAGAGTCACTTGGACTGCAAGGAGATCCAACCAGTCCATTCTGAAGAAGATAAGCCCTGGGATTTCTTTGGAAGGAATGATGTTAAAGCTGAAACTCCAGTACTTTGGCCACTTCATGCGAAGAACTGACTCATTGGAAAAGACTCTGATGCTGGGAGGGATTGGGTGCAGAAGGAGAAGGGGACGACAGAGGATGAGATGGCTGTATGGCATCACTGACTCGATGGATGTGAATCTGAGTGAACTCCGGGAGTTGGCGATGGACAGGGAGGTCTGGCATGCTGCAATTCATGGGGTCGCAAAGGGTCGGACACGACTGAGCTACTGAACTGAACTGAACTAACTAGATGGAAGTTTGTTGCCAAAGTAATGTCTCTGCTTTATAATATGCTGTCTAGGTTGGTCATAACTTTTCTTCAGAGAAGCAAGCATCTTTTAAATTAATGGCTGCAGCCACCATCTGTAGTGATATTGGTGTCCAAAAGATAATCTATCACTGTTTCCACTGTTTCCCCATCTATTTTCCATGAAGTGATCGGACTGGATGCCATGATCTTAGTTTTCTGAATGTTGAGTTTTAAGCCAACTCTCCTCTTTCACTTTCCTCAAGAGACTTTGTTCTTTGCTTTTTGCCATAAGTGTGGTGTCATCTGCATATCTGAGGTTATTGATATTTCTCCCAGCAATCTTGATTCTAGCTTGTGCTTCATCCAGCCCAGCATTTCTCATGATATACTCTGCATGTAAGTTAAATAAGCAGAGTGACAATATACAGCCTTGATGTACTGCTTTCCTGATTTGAAATCAGCCTGTCATTCCATGTCCAGTTCTAACTGTTGCTTCTTGACCTGCGTACAGATTTCTCAGGAGCAAGGAAAGGTGGTCTACTATTCCCATCACTTTAAAAGTTTTCCACGTTTGTTGTGATCCACACAATCCAAGGCTTTAGCATAGTCAATAAAGCAGAAATAGATGCTTTTCTGGAGTGCTCTTGCTTTTTCGATGATCCAACAGATGTTGGCAGTTTGATCTCTGGTTCCTCTGCCTTTTCTAAAACCAACTTGAACATCTGGAAGTTCACAGTTCACAAACTGTTCAAGCCTGGCTTAGAGAATTTTGAGCATTACTTTACTAGCCCGTGAGACGAGTGCAATTGTATGGTAGGCTGAGCGTTCTTTGGCATTGCCTTTCTTTGGGATTGGAATGAACACTGACCTTTTCCAGTCCTGTGGCCACTGCTGAGTTTTCCAAATGTGCTGGCATATTGAGTGCAGCACTTTCACAGCATCATCTTTCAGGATTTGAAAGAGCTCAACTGAAGTTCCATCACCTCCAATAGCTTTGTTCATAGTGGTGCTTACTAAGGGCCACTTGCCTTTCCATTCTCGGATGTCTGGCTCTAGGTCAGTGATCATACTGTCATGATTATCTGGGTCATGAAGATCTTTTTTTGTACAGTTCTTCTGTGTATTCTTGTCACCTCTTCTTAATATCTTCTCTTTTTGTTAGATCCATACCATTTCTGTCTTTTATTGTACCCATCTTTGCTTGAAATGTTCCCTTGGTATCTCTAATTTTCTTCAAAAGATCTCTAGTATTTTCCGTTCTATTCTTTTCCTCTATTTCTTTGCATTGATCACTGAGGAAGGCTTTCTTATCTCTCCTTGCTATTCTTGAACTCTGCATTGAAATGGGTGCATCTTTCCTTCTCTCCTTTGCCCTTTGTGTCTTTTCTTTTCTCAGCTCTTTGTAGGGCCTCCTCAGAGAACCATTTTGCCTTTTTTGCATTTCTTTTTCTTAGGGATGGTCTTGATCACTGCCTCCTGTACAATGTCATGAACCTCCACTCATAGTTCTTCAGGCACTCTGTCTATCAGTTCTAATCACTTGAATTTATTTGTCACTTCCACTGTATTATAAGGGAATTAATTTAGGTCATACATGAATGGTCTAGTGGTTTTCCCTACTTTCTTCAAATATAACTAATATATGGTTCTTATCCTCAATACTTAGAATAAATTGGTCCAGTGAATATTAGGATTGGCTTCTCTCTCCAACACTTGTGGGCTATGACTTTCTATTCCTAAATTCTTAGGCTCTTCCAGGTTCAAAGCCCTGGTTTTTGTTGGGGGATATTGCTTCTAAAAAAGGGGAGAGTATAGGGTGCCATTGAACATGGAACAACTTTTACCTGGTCAGTTATGAATTCTCATAAAAGCAGACTAGCAAACAAAGAAAAAAAGTTGATTTTATGGTATGAATTAACCCTATTACTAAAAGGTTGTTACTGACACACAAAAAGACCCCAGAATTCTTGGCCTCTGGAAGACAATAATTCAATCTGGGGCCAGAGATGAGGCTTGATTGCTCAGAGCTTCATGTAATAAAGTTTTATTAAAGTATGAAGGAAATAGAGAAAGCTTCTGACATAGGCATCAGAAGGAGGCAGAAAGAGCACCCCTTTGCTAGTGTTAGCAATGGAGTTATATACTCTCTAATTAGTTATTACAATGAATCAAAATAATGTCTGGAGGTTGTAAAGAACTTACTAGACCTACTCCCACAATTTACATTTTAAGATAATAGGATTAGCCAGAAGGTTTTTCTCAGAGACTGTCCACAAGCAAGATACATTACTGTTATATAATCTTAAGGAATATAGAGTGGGAAAAAAGGTTTGTTCTTTCTTCCTCCTTGAGAATTCCAGACCCCTCTCTCCTTGGGGACCCTTAGACTTCCTATTAACCTGCCTAGGAAATGGCTCTCTCATTACTAGGAAAGCTTAAGGTTACTCTTCTATAACTGAAATAAGGAGAAATTTCTAGAACTCATGGAATTTTACTAGAATGTCTCTTTGGGTTTCCACACCTCATAATGATGATTGATAGATTATTATAATTACTGTACCCAGGCAAGGGCAAGTCAACTAAGGACTCAGACCTCTTAAAGTTGAAAGTTTAATCTCACCAGACAAACAATATATACCAACTAAAATACTGGTCATTAGCGAGGGAAATGGAGAAGGCAATGGCAATCCACTTCAGTACTCTTGCCTGGAAAATCCCATGGATGGAGGAGCCTGATGGGCTGCAGTCCATGGGGTCGCTAAGAGTTGAATACGACTGAGTCACTTCACTTTCACTTTTCCCTTTCATGCATTGGAGAAGGAAATAGCAACCCACTCCAGTGTTCTTGCCTGCAGAATCCCAAGGACAGGGGACCCTGGTGGAGTGCTGTCTATGAGGTCGCACAGAGTCGGACATGACTGAAGCGATGCAGCAGCAGCAGCAGCAGCAGCAGCGAGGGAAAAGTAAACTGCAGGTGGAAGTGTGAGACACTAAATATCAATACAGACTTGGGACCAGTTGAAAAAGTAGGAACAGTAATAGCTTGTCCCATTAATCTCCCCCATGTATTATCATTTTTAGAGAAAGCAGTTGATCTCAGCTTAATGGGAAAATACTTAATGGNGGAGGCAGAAAGAGCACCCCTTTGCTAGTGTTAGCAATGGAGTTATATACTCTCTAATTAGTTATTACAATGAATCAAAATAATGTCTGGAGGTTGTAAAGAACTTACTAGACCTACTCCCACAATTTACATTTTAAGATAATAGGATTAGCCAGAAGGTTTTTCTCAGAGACTGTCCACAAGCAAGATACATTACTGTTATATAATCTTAAGGAATATAGAGTGGGAAAAAAGGTTTGTTCTTTCTTCCTCCTTGAGAATTCCAGACCCCTCTCTCCTTGGGGACCCTTAGACTTCCTATTAACCTGCCTAGGAAATGGCTCTCTCATTACTAGGAAAGCTTAAGGTTACTCTTCTATAACTGAAATAAGGAGAAATTTCTAGAACTCATGGAATTTTACTAGAATGTCTCTTTGGGTTTCCACACCTCATAATGATGATTGATAGATTATTATAATTACTGTACCCAGGCAAGGGCAAGTCAACTAAGGACTCAGACCTCTTAAAGTTGAAAGTTTAATCTCACCAGACAAACAATATATACCAACTAAAATACTGGTCATTAGCGAGGGAAATGGAGAAGGCAATGGCAATCCACTTCAGTACTCTTGCCTGGAAAATCCCATGGATGGAGGAGCCTGATGGGCTGCAGTCCATGGGGTCGCTAAGAGTTGAATACGACTGAGTCACTTCACTTTCACTTTTCCCTTTCATGCATTGGAGAAGGAAATAGCAACCCACTCCAGTGTTCTTGCCTGCAGAATCCCAAGGACAGGGGACCCTGGTGGAGTGCTGTCTATGAGGTCGCACAGAGTCGGACATGACTGAAGCGATGCAGCAGCAGCAGCAGCAGCAGCAGCGAGGGAAAAGTAAACTGCAGGTGGAAGTGTGAGACACTAAATATCAATACAGACTTGGGACCAGTTGAAAAAGTAGGAACAGTAATAGCTTGTCCCATTAATCTCCCCCATGTATTATCATTTTTAGAGAAAGCAGTTGATCTCAGCTTAATGGGAAAATACTTAATGGAGAAATTGAGAAACAGTGAATGCAAAGAGTGGACTTTGTAAGACACATCTTGAATACTACCTTACAGCATCTCACCCTCAGGTTTGATTTCAGCCATATAATGATGAAAAGTGGTCTGCAAGCTTTAATCCCACTTCATGCTGACAGTACCTCCTCTCAATAAAATAATCTTCAACTAAATTATGGCCAGGAGTCAATGGAAAGACAACATCTATTAAATTGGTGGTCATTTTGAGGTGCACACTATATTTATCTCCTCAGAATGGTCTATCTAGAATGATATCAACTATCTACAGCAGTAGCCATTTTAACCACACATAATTGGATTTTTCTCCTTTCCTGTTTTACTCTCTCTGGTTCCTCATCCCCATTGTCTAAGATCAATTCCCAAATAAACTATATGCATAAAAAAGCTTTTGAATCAGCCTCAGCTTTGAAGATAATCCAGGAGAAGACATATGTATTTCACTCTTGCTGTATTTTTTCCTTCCTTTGTGTTTTTTTATCTCAGGGGAGAATTGAAACTGCCCTCAGTGTTTAATGCTGAATTTGTTTTCAGAAAATATAATATTCCTACTTTTTGTTTTCCAGGAGTCTAAGTAACCTGAGGTCAATAGGCTTGGAAACCAATAATAAAATGTATAAATTTGAGGAGAGAGAAGCATAAACAATGAGAGAATAAAATTCTCCTGACCAGAAAAGGATTATGACTTGGAGTTCCACAAACAGCAGAGGACCTATGCCCTAAATTGGATGCCTTAAAAAGATGTCATGATCTTCTGAGACTGTGGTTGTGATATAGCAATCCAGGGAAGCTGGACAGCTTCCAAACTTGCCAAATATCATGCCAAACCTTGACACAACTGCAATGGGTCTTTAAGGTATCATGTAGGTTCAGACAATGAACAAGTCAATAACATCGATGTTGCAGCAAAGACAATACTTCTATAAACCGTGTATAACCTCCAAATTTCTGTGAGATTCTAAAGAGGGGGAACACACACACAAACACACACACACACACACACACACACACACATACACACACAGAGAGATGTATTCATGCATCATACAGTGACTGAGATTGAAATACCAGCTGATTACTATGGGCCCTCAAAATTAACATTAATTTGATTTTTTAAAGTAAGTAATATGATATTTATGGCATGTCCAAGACTGTATTTTCAATTTCACACCAGTATATATCACTCCTCGATCAATGCAGAGCTTAGGCTTTTTTAATATATGCTGGTTCTGTAAGCATGTGAACATGTTTTTGCACACACACACACACACACACACACACACACACACACTGTCCCAATCTTCCATGTGGACCAAAAAGAAGCCTGTGTTGTGCTGTGCTTAGTCGCTTAATTGTGTCCAACTCTTGGTAACGCCATGGGCTACAGCCTGCTGGGCTCCTGTGTCCATGGAGATTCTCCAGGCAAGAATACCGAAGTGGGTTGCCATCTCCCCCCCACCAGGGGTGTTCCCAACCCAAGGATCGAACCCAGGTCTCCTGCACTGCAGGTGGATTCTTTACCTTCTGAGCTACCAGGATCTAAATTCACTCAAATATTCCCCTTAGAAGTATCAAGACTAAATGGAAACATTTATAGCCAGAGAGCTAATTCATTAAAAATATATTCATTTCTTAAAACATACAATGTTTATAAACTCCATTCTTCTACTCAACTTGTACAGAATTGTATATATTACTCTTATTTTCTTACTCTAATCCTGATTTTCTAACAGTACCACCATTTCACACATGCTAGAAACCTGGGAGTTATTCCTGACATTTCTCCCTTACTTTGTATATCTAACATATTACCCAATCCAAATAATTTCATGTCCTATCCTTTTCTCATATGTTTCTCTTCTCTGTTTTCACTGTATCAGTTTATGGCCTCAGCATCTCTCCCTGGAACCAAAGTAATCACCTCCTAACAGTTCTTCCTATATCTGTTCTCATCATCATCCAAATCATTCAATATAGTGCTTGCTAAAGTTATCTTTCTGAAATATCAACTAGATAATGTCAATCCCTGTGTAAAACACATTGACTCACAACTATGAAGAGAATAAAATTCAAACATGAAAAATGCTGATCATTACTTCAATCATCTGTAGCTATCCACTTTCTTTTCCACTTTCTTCCTCTACTTTCATGCTTTAATAGCACCAAAATATTTGTGATTGCTTTCATAAAACATGCTATTCCTCACCTCTGTGCTATGATCATAGTTCTAGTTTTTTCCAGAAAGCCATACCTACATTTCTGCTCTACATAATTTTTATTCATCCTTCAAGTTGCAATTCAGATGTCATTTTCTCCAGGATATTAAATTGTACTAATGCCTCAATGTCCCATATCACACCATGCCTCTATCACTGTATTTTATTTGCTATATTGATATTATTTTTAGTCTTTACTGTCTTTCACACTATATTGTGAGCTCCTTCAGGGGAATTCCTTTGTTCTTAGCATTGTGGTTGGTAAATGGCAATTTTTATCAATATTTATTGAATAGTTAAATGACTCACTTCTCCAGACTTACACTCTACCATCACCTTCAATATATATTATATTGTACTCTTCATTAACTACGTTCTCTTCTGGAGCAAAAATTCACAAGCAGAAAACTTTCCTGGGGCAAGTACCAGAGTATGAAAACTTAAACTTCAATTGACAAATTTCTAGAGGATCAGTGTGAACATGTCTAAAATTTTAAAACTCTGGAAGGGCAGTTACAAAGGGTTCCCATGATTTAATTCTAGAAGGTCTACCAGGTTCTCACAGTGAATATAGAAAAAGAGTGAAATTCCTTTTATGCTTCTTACAGTGGGGAAGGGAACAATAACCATTTTGAAATATATCAGAGCATTCTGTTCTTTTAAACAAAATCTGCCCTCAGGATAAACTATTCTACTAAAGCCTAAGCTATTAGGAGCCCAACTTACCTGGGGGGAGCTCAAGTCCTCTCTAGCCTTACACACACACTCACACACACACAAACACACACAAAGCTTTCAAATTCTGTCCATGCTAGTTATCCTGTCCCACAAAAGAAGGTGAGAAACTGATAAGTATTTCTGAGATGCATAACCCAGAGACATAGGCTCACTGAAAGACCTAATCATAGATTTAAAGACTGCTTCCCCCGCCCTACACCTTACCACTTTGCCACCAAAAACCCATTTGCCGCAATGCTTAACCCTAGTATATCATATCTGGCTTTCAACAAACTAAAACACATACTAAAAGGCCACAAACACAGTTTGAAAAGAGAGAACAAGCATCAGAACCAAGCTCAGATGTGGCAGGAATGTTGGAATTATCAGACTGAGAACTGAAAACTATTACCATTATTTTGATAAGAAGGGTAAAGAAAAACAGTAGACAACAATGCAAATACAGATAAATAGTATAAGCAGAAGGATCAAAATTTAAAGAAACAGTCAAAACTATAGAGACAATAAATAGAAATGAAATATGCCTTTAGTGGGCTAATTAATACTAGGCATAGTTGAGGGAAAAAAAATCTCTGAATTTGGCAGACATTTTTGCAGCAGAAACTTCCAAAACTAAAAAGCAAAAGCACAAAGACTGAAAAAAATGGAATAGAGTGTCCAAGAAATGTAAGACAAACACAAAAAGTATATCACATATATAACAGGAATAAAATAAGGATAATATAGAAAACAACAGATTTTTAAAACAATAATGACGAATGAATAAATAAGAATAGTGAATGAGTAGCAATGTCACACATTAATTCAAAAATCCATGAAGCCAAGAGAATACCAAGGAGGATACATACTAAAAAACCTACAACCAGGCATAGACTATTCAAATTTCAGAAAATCAAATATAAAGAAAAATCTAGAAAGAAACCAGAGGAATAAAACATCTTACCTATATAGGGGCAATTTTTTTTAAAGAGTAGAGAAAAATACCTAAAGTGTTGAGAGGAAACACACACATGAACCAAAAATTCTGTATTTTGCAACACTATTCTTGAAAAGTGAAGAAGAAATAATTCCTTGCACAAGTAAAAATTGAGAGAATCTATTGTTTGTACACATGTTTAGCAAGAAATCTTCTTTTTCTTTTTTATAATATAAATGTATTTATTTTAATTGGAGGCTAAATACTTCAGAGAGAATAAAATTATATATGTCAGAAACTCGGATTTATATAAAGAAAGAAAGGGAAGTGGAGAAGGAATAGAAGAAAACCTTTTTTCTTATTCTTAATTGGTCTAATGGATCATAGTTTCTGCAAAATAATAATAATGACAATATATTCAGCTTTCTATGCTTATGTATATTTATATACTTATATACCTTTATGTATAAATAAGTGAATAATAACAATGCTGCAGAAAATGTGAAGACAGAATTAAGAAATATTTTAAGTGAAAAAAGAAAGTATAACTGATATGTTAAGAAAAGAAGATAAATGGAATTACACAAAATTTTCAATTAAAACTCACAAAAAGCAGAGAAAGCATGAAAAATAAAAATAAAGAACAAAGAGAACAAACAAAAAGCAATATTAAACATGGTAAATATTGATAAAGATATATCAATAATCATTTTAATGTTAAGGGTCTAACACACTAATTAAAAAGCAGACTGTGAGAGTGGGCTACAAAGAAGACCCAGATATATGCATCTAAAAACAGAGCATCAAAATATGCAAGAGAAAAGCTGATAAAATTGCAAGAAGAAGTAGAAAAATTCACTGTTGTAGTAAAAGAATTCAATGGTCCTCTAACAGAAATGAATTGATCCAGAAAGCTGAAACTCAGTAGGAACATAGTTGATTTCCAGAGTACCATTAATCAGCTGAATATAATTATCATCTATAGACAGTTACAC
>SJYA01008759.1:6402-22297 GCA_006410615.1 Neotragus moschatus
AAGAAATATCAACAGACTCAGATATGCAAATTACACCACCCTTATGGTAGAAAGCAAAGATGAACTAAAGAGCCTCTTGATGAGGGTGAAAGAGGAGAGTGTGAAAGCTGGCTTAAAAAATCAACTTTCAAAAAACAAAGGTCATGGCATCCCATCCCATCACTTCATGGCAAATACGTAGGGAAAAGGTGGAAACAGTGGCAGATTTTATTTTCTTGGGCTCTAAAATCACTGTGGATGGTGACTGTAGCTGTGAAGTTAAAAGAGGCTTGTTCCTTGGAAGAAAATCTATGATAAACCTAGACAGCATATTAAAAAGCAGAGACATCACTTTGCCAACAAAGGTCCTTTTAGTCAAAGCTATGGTTTTTCCAGTAGTCATGTATTGGTGTGAGAGTTGGATAAAGAAGGATGAGAACTGAATAATTCATGTTTTCAAACTTGGTGCTGGAGAAGACTTTTTTTTCATGTGCAGTTTTTTGTTTATTTTAATTGGAGGATAATTACTTTACAATATTATGATGGTTTTTGTCATGCATCAGTATGAATTGGCCACATGTATACATGTGTCCTCTTCATCCTCAACCCCCCTCTCACCCACCCTATCCCTCCAGGTTGTCACAGAGCACCGGCTTTGGATGCCCTGCTGTGTACATCAAACTTGCCCTGGTTATCTATTTTACATATGGTAACATACATGTTTCAGTGCTATACTCTTAAATCATCCCACCCTTTCCTTCTGGAGAAGACTCTTGAGAGTCCCTTGGACAGCAAGGAGATCAAACCAGTCAGTCCTAAAGGAAATCAACCCTGAATATTCATTGGAAGGACTTATGCTGAAGATGAACTTCCAATACTTTGGCCACCTGATGCAAAGAGCCGACTCGTTGGAAAAGATCCTGATGGTGGGAAAGATTGACAGCAGGAAGAGAAGGGGGCGAGAGAGGATAAGATGCTTGGATGGCAGCATCAACTCAATGGACTTGAGTTAGAGCAGACTCCAGGAGATAATGAAGGAAAGGGAAGCCTGGCATGCTGCAGTCCATGGAGTCAGACAGGACTGAGCAACTGAACAACAGGTCATCATGCCAGAATGTATTTCTTCTGATGAGCTCTTATAGAGTAGAAGAAGAACCAAGCCAAGGGCTGAGTATGCCAGGTCTTCTGGCTAAAATTCTATTTACTCTCAACTCCTTAAAACCCAAGTTTTCAGGAGTTACTAAACTTTTAGTTATCTTTAAAGTTACTAAAACATGTTAGAAAAAGTCACACAATAGATGTACCATTAAAAAAATCAAAAATATCAACCTATGTGAATTCAGGAAGAGCCATAATTACATCCCTTTGGGATATTAGAGAATCTTAGAATTAGGAAAGTTCTAAGAATTCATCAAATCTAAGGCCCTAACAGACAGGCAATTCCCCTAACAGCATGCCCATAAAGTTGCTAACTTGTGTTTTTCATACTCAACCTCTGTGACAGGCAGGAGACAACCTAGTCCATTTTTTAAAAGCCATGTTAAAATTTTCCTTCCTGAGCAAATACTACATGAGTCTACTCATATGAGGTACTTGTGTGTGTGTGCTCACTTGTGTCCAACTCTGTGATGCCATGGCCTGTAGCTAGCCAGGCTCCTCTGTCCAGAATACTGGAGTGGGTTGCCATTTCCTACTCCAGGGGATCTTCTCAACCCAAGGATAGAACCCATGTCTCTTGCACTTCCTGCATTGGCAGGTAGATTCTTTACCACTGTGCCATCTGAGAAGACCATGAGGTACTTACAGTAGTCAAAATCATGTAGACCGATGGGAGGATAGTGGTTGCTAGGGGTTAGGGAAGAAGAGAATGGGAATTTGTTGTTTAATGGATACAGAGCTTCAGTCTTGGGACATGAAAAGAGTTCTTTGGATGGATGGTGTTCACAGTGACACAACAATGTGGATGTACTTAATACCAGTGACCTAGACACTTAAAATGTTTAAAGTGGAGTCGCTCAGTCATGTCCACCTCTTTGGGATCCCATGGACTGTAGCCTACCAGGCTCCTCCGTCCATGGGATTTTCCAGGCAACAGTACTGGAGTGGGGTGCCGTTTCCTTCTCCAGGAGATCTTCCCNTCAGTCTTGGGACATGAAAAGAGTTCTGTGGATGGATGGTGTTCACAGTGACACAACAATGTGGGTGTACTTAATACCGGTGACCTAGACACTTAAAATGTTTAAAGTGGAGTCGCTCAGTCATGTCCACCTCTTTGCGATCCCACGGACTGTAGCCTACCAGGCTCCTCCGTCCATGGGATTTTCCAGGCAACAGTACTGGAGTGGGGTGCCGTTTCCTTCTCCAGGAGATCTTCCTGACCCAGGGATCAAACCTGGGTCTCCTGCATTGTAGACAGACGCTTTACCGTCTGAGCCACCAGGGAAGTCCTAAGATGGGAAATTTTATGTTGTGTGTTGTTCAGTCACTAACTTGTGTCCAACTCTTTGCAACCCCATGGACTGCAGCACACAGGCCTGTGTTACAGGTATTTGACAACAACAAAAGTTATTTCCTGCATCAGCCTCAAATCTACTTTCCCATGAATTCTTCCCAATGATGCTAATTCTTTCCACACCAAACCCATTTATCCCCGTCCCATACCACCCTTCAGATACTAAAGGAGAAATAATTATGTGCAGTCTTGTATGGGCACTGTTCAGGGTAAGAGAAAAATGAAGCATGGATTCTACCCTTACAGGCTCTTAGTCAAACAGAGATTTTTTTTAAGGCTGTAAATAAATATAACATGCACTACACAAATATATCTCAAAAGACAAATACTGAGAAAGTATGGCAAGAGTTTACAGATGGGAAAGGATCAAGAAATCAGGAAAAGCTTCATAAGACAGTAACACTGGAGTCACGAAGATGGGCATTTCCACTGAGGAAAAGGGCACTGAGGTAAGAGCTGGGACTCTAAGCTCAAGCCTGAGCTTGAATTCTATTTTTGCTACTTTCTAGCTTGGTGACTTTAGGTAAGTTACTCTGTGCCTCTAGGATCCTCTTTTATAAAATATAAAAATAGATGTGAGAGGGGACTTCCATGGTGGCCCGGTGATCAAGAATTCACCTGCCAATGCAGGGGACACAAGTTCCAATCCTGGTCTGGGAAGATCCCGCGTGGCACAGAGCAACTAAGCCCGTGCACCACAACTCCTGAAGCCCAAACACCACAGCCAGTGCTCTGCAACAAGGGAAGCCACAACCATGATAAGCCTGTGCCTGCCCCAACTAGAGAAAGCCCATGTGTAGCATCAAAGACCCAGTGCAGCCAAAAGTAAATAAATACGTGAATTTTTAAAAGAGATGTCAGAATTAAATGCATTTGTGCCTGAAGAATGCTTAGAACAGTGCCCAGTAATTAGTGCTGTATACATGTTGGCTGTTGGTATTATTGAGAAAACAGAAAAGTCAGAGTTTGTAGAGGTGAGGAGGAATTAAACACGTCTGTGAAAACCAAATAATCCAGTTTAGTTTAAATATGTTTCCTCTTTCTACATCTTCCCCCCCCCCAAACCCAACTAGATATAAATGCTAGCACAGAATCAGACATGTGGTAGCTATTTAATAAATCGTCACCCCTCCCATTTTCAGTTCCCTTTTTTCCTCTCTTCGTACTTTTGGTTTGTGCTTTGCCTAAGGCACTTATATTCTGTCTTGTGATCATTTGCGTTACATCATCTGCCTCTTGTGTGCTTCCTAGCCCCAGTTCCCAAACCTGGCGGTGCACGAGAAACTCCTACAGGAACTTTATAAACATTAGGTTGTTAGGATCAACCAGACCTAGGAATCAAAATTTCTAATGGTAAGGCAGGAATATATATATTTTAAAAGCTACATGACATGCTTAGTCACTTCAGCTGTGTCCGACTCTTTGTGACCCCATGGACTGTAGCCAGCCTGGCTCCCCTGTTCATGGACTTTTCCAAGCAAAAATACTGAAGTGGATTGCCATTCTCTTCTCCAGGGGATCTTCCCAACCCAGGGATTGAACCAGGTCTCTTGCATTGCAGGCAGATTCTTTACCATCTTAGCCACTAGATAAAGTTACAGGGGATTCTAAATCAATCTATCAGTAGATACTGTATTTGAGTATCAGTTACCTACATCACCTAAAGATAATGTGGGCATACAATAAGCATTACAGAAGTTTCACAGACTGAAAAATGGAAGATCAGGACAGAAAACGAGGTTGAAGCCTCACTGGAAAGGCACTAAATGCCAGGCTGCACTGGTACAAAACCAAATAATCAACTTTTAGCTTCAAAGCCACCATCCCTTGGTAAGAGTTTAATCTCAAAAGCACTTTTATGCTATTTTAGTAGATTACAGACACTTTCAGATATACAAGTTAAGTTAAGAAAAGGCAGAGGAAACAAATTGCAAACACTCACTGGATCATAGAGAAAGCAAGGGAGTTCCAGAAAAGCATCTATTTTTGCTTCATAGACTATGTTAAAGCCTTTGACTGTGTGGATCACAACAAACTGTGGAAAATTCTTAAAGAGATGGGAGTACCAGATTATCATACCTGTCTCCCAAAAAATCTGTCTATGGGTAAAGAAGCAACAATTAGAATGGGCCATGGAACAACTGACTGGCTCAAAATTGGGAAAGAGGTATGAAAAGACAGTATATTGTCACTCCGCTTATTTAACTTCTATGTAGAATACATCATATGAAATGCCAGGCTGGATGAATCACAAGCTGGAATCAAGATTACCAGGAGAAATATGAACAACCTCAGATATGCAGATGACACCACTCTAATGACAGAAAGCAAAGAGGAACTAAAGAACGTCTTGATGAAAGCGAAAGATGAGAGTAAAAATCCTGGCTTAAAATTCAACATTCAAAAAACGAAGACAATGGCAGGCAGTCTCATCACTTTATGGAAAATAGAAGGGGAAAAACTGGAAACAGTGGCATATTTTATTTTCTCCGGCTCCAGAATCACTCTGGATGGTGATTGCAGCCAGGAAATTAAAAGACGCTTATTTCTTGGGGAAAAAAGCTATAATAAACCTAGACAGTGTATTAAAAACCAGAGACATCACTTTGCCAACAAAGGTCTGTAAAGTCAAAGCTATGGGTTTTCCAGTAGTCATGTACAGATTTGAGAGCTGGACCATAAAGAAGGCTGAGTGTCAAAGAAATGATGCTTTCAAATTGTGGTGCTGGAGAAGACTCTTGAGAGTATCTTGGACTACAAGGAGATCAAACTAGTCAATCCTAAAGAAAATCAACCCTGAATGTTCATCGAAAGGACTAACACTGAAGCTGAAGCTCTAATACTTTGGCCACCTGATGCAAAAAGCTGACTCATTGGAAAAGACTCTGATTCTGGAAAAGATTGAAGGCAAACAGAGAGTGAGGCCACAGAGGATGAGCTAGTTAGATAGCATTACCAACTCAATGGACAAGAATTTGACCAAATTCTGGGAGATAGTGGAGTACAGAAGAACCTCGTGTACTACAGTCCATGGGGTCACAAAGAGTTGGACACAACTTAGCAACTGAACAAAAACAAAAATTTTCATAAATCATAGACAGCTAAGGATAAGCTAAAGTCAATTTTTACTTATTCATTTTAAACAAATATTCAATAAGTCTTGAACAGTATATGTGAAAAAACTTTAAAAACTGGAATAAAATGTGATATTAATACTATTTTTTGGACATTAATTTGCTTTTTATAATATGACCATTGCAAAGTTAACCAAAAACAAAAATAAGAACAGAAAAAATATAATTTTTCTAATTGTAAAATCAAAAAGGAATTTATATTTCTAAGCTGACAATAAAACACAATTCAATTCAAATACATAAATCTCTTTCTTTTCTACTGTGAGTATCGTTTTAGAAGCTGGAATCTTTTTTTAACCCAGATCTTAACAAGTTAAAATCAGGAACCAGTGTTATGGAAATTTAATTTTAAAGCTAATTATCCAATGCTGAGTCCCACTAAAGTAGCAATATCATACAATTAAACACATATCACTGGTAGAAGAAAACTTTCTAACTTCCCCACCCCATCATCACATGTTTGGAACAACTGACTGTTTTCTGATTCTCTTAGAATCCCATTACAGTTTGTTATCTAAGTAACTAGGTCAAAAATGTTTAAACAACTCTGAACTGTCATTCTGATATATTGCCCAGGAGTATGAATTCTTTCTTGGGCTACAGTAAATAGCCATGTCAGATTTGCTTGAAATATATCCAGATTCTCAGTATGCAGCAAGTAAATATTCACTCTTCAATAATTTCTCATCTTATTTAGACTACCAGTAAAGTAACTGTTACAAAGATTTATAACACTATAAAGATCTATAATGTTTTCCCTCAAAATGCTACACCACCACTAAACACTAGCCCTCAAAGATTGGTAAGAGGAAAATGTTACTGACAGTGTATACTCAAATACTGATAAGAGTCTTCAAAGAGTATTATAGAGATTACAAGTCTCTCTTTGAAGAATTGAAAATTGGATAAATTCTACCTTCCTGGGTGTTATCAGTTAGTTTTTTTAGTGCTGATGGGAAAGACTTGGACGATCTATCAAGATTGGCAAGATTGTTTACATTTGATTTTTTAAAAACCCAACGTTGATAAGGTTATAAAAAAGAAGAAGCACTCTTATACACTGTTGTCAGGAATGTGCACTGGTACAATCTTGTTTGAAAAAAACTTGGTCAATATCCATCAATTTTTAAATATCTACTCTCCTATGACATAGAGAGTCCAGTGTTTGGAATTTATCCTCTGGGTATACTTGTAAAAAGCATGCAAATACACAAAGATGGTTAGTGCAACAATGTTTGTAATAACAATCTTGACATAACTTATGTATGCCAATAAGTGAATAAGTAAGGTTTTTGTAAACACGATACAGGTATTAAGAAGAATAAAGACTATGTATAAGTGATAACATAGAAAGATTTTAGAGATATAAGTAAAAGAGGCAGTTGACAATGTGATCAATATGCACATATACAAATGTACATTTCAGAAAGATTTTATAAACATACATGTACATGTGCATTTGTAGAAGCATAACAATTTTTGGAAAACTACAAATGAAATTTTAAAATGAGGAATAGAACTAAGGGTAAAGAAGAAGAAGAAAAATACATGTTACATGTTACTTTGTCACTCAGCTATAATATTAAAAAGCACATGAAAACTCTTTGGAGCACTCTTTAGCAGTTTCTAATAGAGTTAAACTTATACTACTCTATGACCCAGCAATTTCACCCTGAGTTATTAACCCAAGAAAAATGGAAATGGTATGTCCACAAAGAGCCTTGTACAAAAATGTCTATAGCATACTTATTTATAACACTCCCAAACAGAAAAGAACTCAAATGTCCATCAACAGAAGAATGGACAAACAAACTGATATGTGTGCACATGTTTAAACAATAGAATACTATTTAGGAACAAAGATAATGTAATCCCGATACAAGAAAATTTTGATAAATCTTATTCTACTCAGTTAAAGAATTTAGACACAAAAAAGCACATATACACATAGTATTGGGCTTCCCTTGTGGCTCAGTTGGTAAAGAATCCACCTGCAATACAGAGATCTGGGTTTGATTCCTGGATTAGGAAGATCCCCTGGAGAAGAGAAAGGCTACCCACTCCAATATTCTAGCCTGGAGAATTCCATGGACTATATAGTCCATGGGGTCACAAAGAGTCGGACACTACTGAGAGACTTTCACTTTCATACATATTGTTCCATTTACATGTAGTTAGAAGATCAGCAATGGAGAAGGCAATGGCATCCCACTCCAGTACTCTTGCCTGGAAAATCTCATGGACAGAGGAGCCTGGTAGGNAGGCTCCTCTGTCCAGAATACTGGAGTGGGTTGCCATTTCCTACTCCAGGGGATCTTCTCAACCCAAGGATAGAACCCATGTCTCTTGCACTTCCTGCATTGGCAGGTAGATTCTTTACCACTGTGCCATCTGAGAAGACCATGAGGTACTTACAGTAGTCAAAATCATGTAGACCGATGGGAGGATAGTGGTTGCTAGGGGTTAGGGAAGAAGAGAATGGGAATTTGTTGTTTAATGGATACAGAGCTTCAGTCTTGGGACATGAAAAGAGTTCTTTGGATGGATGGTGTTCACAGTGACACAACAATGTGGATGTACTTAATACCAGTGACCTAGACACTTAAAATGTTTAAAGTGGAGTCGCTCAGTCATGTCCACCTCTTTGGGATCCCATGGACTGTAGCCTACCAGGCTCCTCCGTCCATGGGATTTTCCAGGCAACAGTACTGGAGTGGGGTGCCGTTTCCTTCTCCAGGAGATCTTCCCGACCCAGGGATCAAACCTGGGTCTCCTGCATTGTAGACAGACACTTTACCCACTTTACCGTCTGAGCCACCAGGGAAGTCCTAAGATGGGAAATTTTATGTTGTGTGTTGTTGTTCAGTCACTAACTTGTGTCCGACTCTTTGCAACCCCATGGACTGCAGCACACAGGCCTGTGTTACAGGTATTTGACAACAACAAAAGTTATTTCCTGCATCAGCCTCAAATCTACTTTCCCATGAATTCTTCCCAATGATGCTAATTCTTTCCACACCAAACCCATTTATCCCCGTCCCATACCACCCTTCAGATACTAAAGGAGAAATAATTATGTGCAGTCTTGTATGGGCACTGTTCAGGGTAAGAGAAAAATGAAGCATGGATTCTACCGGCCACTGACAATAAATAAATATAACATGCACTACACAAATATATCTCAAAAGACAAATATTGAGAAAGTACGGCAAGAGTTTACAGATGGGAAAGGATTGAGAAATCAGGAAAAGCTTCATAAGACAAGTAACACTAGAGTCATGAAGATGGGCATTTCCACTGAGGAAAAGGTCACTGAGGTAAGAGCTGGGACTCTAAGCTCAAGCCTGAGCTTGAACTCTAGTTTTGCTACTTTCTAGCTTGGTGACTTTAAGTAAGTTACTCTGTGCCTCTAAGATCCTCTTTTATAAAATATAAAAATAGATGTGAGAGGGGACTTCCATGGTGGCCCGGTGATCAAGAATTCACCTGCCAATGCAGGGGACACAAGTTCCAGTCCTGGTCTGGGAAGATCCCACATGGCACAGAGCAACTAAGCCCGTGCACCACAACCTGAAGCCCAAACACCACAGCCAGTGCTCTGCAACAAGGGAAGCCACAGCCATGATAAGCCTGTGCCTGCCCCAACTAGAGAAAGCCCATGTGTAGCATCAAGGACCCCGTGCAGCCAAAAGTAAATAAATACGTGAATTTTTAAAAGGGATGTCAGAATTAAATGCATTTGTGCCTGAAGAATGCTTAGAACAGTGCCCAGTAATTAGTGCTGTATACATGTTGGCTGTTGGTATTATTGAGAAAACAGAAAAGTCAGAGTTTGTAGAGGTGAGGAGGAATTAAACACGTCTGTGAAAACCAAATAATCCAGTTTAGTTTAAATATGTTTCCTCTTTCTACATCTTCCCCCCCCCCAAACCCAACTAGATATAAATGCTAGCACAGAATCAGACATGTGGTAGCTATTTAATAAATCGTCACCCCTCCCATTTTCAGTTCCCTTTTTTCCTCTCTTCGTACTTTTGGTTTGTGCTTTNAAAAAGCAAATAATCCAGTTTAGTTTAAATATGTTTTCTCTTTCTACATCTCCTCCCCCCAAACTCAACTAGATATAAATGCTAGCACAGAATCAGACATGTGGTGGCTATTTAATGAATCGTCACCCCTCCCGTTTTCAGTTCCCTTTTTCCCTCTTTTCATACTTTTGGTTTGTGCTTTGCCTAAGGCACTTATATTCTATTTTGTAATCATTTGTGTTACATTAGCTGCCTCTTGTGTGCTTCCTAGTCCTAGTTCCCAAACCTGGCTGTGCAAGAGAAACTCCTACAGGAAATTTATAAACATTAGGTTGTTAGGATCAACCAGACCTAGGAATCAAAATTTCTAATGGTAAGGCAGGAATATATATATATTTTAAAAGCTACATGACATGTTCAGTCACTTCAGTCGTGTCCGACTCTTTGTGACCCCATGGACTGTAGCCAGGCTGGCTCCCCTGTTTATGAACTTTTCCAAGCAAGAATACTGAAGTGGATTGCCATTCTCTTCTCCAGGGGATCTTCCCAACCCAGGGGTTGAATCCAGGTCTCTTGCATTGCAGGCAGGTTCTTTACCACCTTAGCCACTAGGTAAAGTTACAGGGGATTCTAAATCAATCAGTAGATACTATATTTGACTATCAGTTACCTACATCACCTAAAGATAATGTGGGCATACAATAAGCATTATAAAACTTTCACAGACTGAAAAATGGAAGATCAGGACAAAAAACGAGGTTGAAGCCTCACTGGAAAGGCACTAAATGCCAGGCTGAACTGGTACAAAACCAAATAATCAACTTTTAGCTTCAAAGCCACCATCCCTTGGTAAGAGTTTAATCTCAGAAGCACTTTTATGCTCTTTTAGTAGATTACAGACACTTCCAGATATACATATTAGGCTAAGGAAAGGCAGAGGAAACAGAGATCAAATTGCAAACACTCACTGGATCATAGAGAAGGCAAGGGAGTTTCAGAAAAGCATCTATTTCTGCTTCATAGACTATGTTAAATCCTTTGACTGTGTGGATCACAACAAACTGTGAAAAATTCTTAAAGAGATGGGAGTACCAGATCACCATACCTGTCTCTCCAAAAATTTGTATATGAGTCAAGAAGCAACAATTAGAATGGGCCATGGAACAATGACTGGTTCAAAATTGGGAAAGAGATACGAAAAGACAGCATATTGTCACCCTGCTTATTTAACTTCTATGTAGGATACATCATGTCAACTGCCAAGTTGGATGAACCACAAGCTGGAATCAAGATTACTGGGAGAAATATGAACAACCTCATATATGCAGATGACACCACTCTAATGACAGAAAGCAAAGAGGAACTAAAGAACACCTTGATGAAAGCGAAAGATGAGAGTAAAAATCCTGGCTTAAAACTCAACATTCAAAAAACAAAGATCATGGCAGGCAGTCTCATCACTTTATGGAAAATAGAAGGGGAAAAAGTGGAAACAGTGGCATATTTTATTTTCTCGGGCTCCAGAATCACTCTGGATGGTGATTGCAGCCAGGAAATTAAAAGATGCTTATTTCTTGGGAAAAAGCTATGATAAACCTAGAAGGTGTATTAAAAAGCAGAGACATCACTTTGCCAACAAAGGTCTGTAAAGTCAAAGCCATGGGTTTTCCAGTAGTCATGTACAGATTTGAGAGCTGGACCATAAAGAAGGCTGAGTGACAAAGAAATAATGCTTTCAAATTGTGGTGCTGGAGAAGACTCTTGTGAGTCTCTTGGACTGCAAGATCAAACTAGTCAATCCTAAAGAAAATCAACCCTGAATATTCATTGAAAGGACTAACACTGAAGCTGAACCTCTAATACTTTGGCGACCTGATGCAAAAAGCTGACTCATTGGAAAAGACTCTAATTCTGGAAAAGATTGAAGGCAAACCGAGAGTGGGGCCACAGAGGATGAGCTAGTTAGATAGCATTACCAACTCAATGGACATGAATTTGATCGAATTCTGGAAGATAGTGGAGTACAGAAGAACCTCGTGTACTACAGTCCATGGGGTCACAAAGAGTTGGACACAACTTAACAACTGAACAAAAACAAAAATTTTCACAAATCACAGATAGCTGAAAATAGGCTAAAGTCAATTTTTACTTATTCATTTTAAACAAGTATTCAATAAGTCTTGAACAGTATATGTGAAAGAACTTTAAAAACTAGAATAAAATGTGATATTAATACTACTTTTTGAACATTAATTTGCTTTTTATCATATGACCATTGCAAAGTAAACCAAAAACAAAAATAAGAACAGAAAAAATATGATTTTTCTAATTCTAAAATCCAAAAGGAACTTATATTTCTAAACTGACAACAAAATACAATTCAATTCAAATACATAAATCTCTTTCTCTTCTACTATGAGTATCGTCTTAGAAGCTAGAATCTTTTTTTAACCCAGATCTTAACAAGTTAAAATCAGGAACCAGTGTTATGGAAATTCAACTTTAAAGCTAATTCTCTAATGCTGAGTTCCCACTAAAGTAGCAATATCATACAATTAAACACATATCACTGGTAGAAGAAAACTTTCTAACTTCCCACCCCATCATCACATGTTTGGAAAAATTGACTGTTTTCTGATTCTCTTAGAATCCTACTGCAGTTTGTTATCTAAGTAACTAGGTCAAAAGTGTTTAAATAACTCTTAACTGTCATTCTGATATATTGCCCAGGAGTATGAATTCTTTCTTGGGCTACAGTGAATGGCCACGTCAGATTTACTTGAAATATATCCAGATCCTCAGCATGCAGCCAGTAAATATTCACTCTTCAATAATTTCTCATCTTATTCAGACTACCAGTAAAGTAACTGTTACAAAGATTTATAACACTATAAAGATCTATAATGTTTTCCCTCAAAATGCTACACCACCACTAAACACTAGCCCTCAAAGACTGGTAAGAGGAAAACGTTACTGACAGTATATACTCAAATACTGAAAAGTCTTCAAAGAATATTACAGAGATTACAAGTCTCTCTTTGAAGAATTGAAAACTGGATAAATTCTACCTTCCTGGGTGTTTTCAGTTAGTTTTTTTAGTGCTGATGGGAAAGACTTGGACGATCTATCAAGACTGGCAAGATTGTTTACATTTGATTTTTTAAAAACCCAGCATTGATAAGATTATAAAAAAGAAGAAGCACTCTTATACACTGTTGTCAGGAATGTGCACTGGTATAATCTTGTTTGAAAAAAACTTGGTCAATATTCATCAATTTTTAAATATCTACTCTCCTATGACATAGAGAGTCCAGTGTTTGGAATTTATCCTCTGGGTATACTTGTAAAAAGCATGCAAATACACAAAGATGGTTAGTGCAACAATGTTTGTAATAACAATCTTGACATAACTTATGTATGCCAATAAGTGAATAAGTAAGTTTCTTGTAAACATGATACAGGTATTAAGAAGAATAAAGACTATGTATAAGTGATAACATAGAAAGATTTTAGAGATGTAAGTAAAAGAGGCAGTCGACAATGTGATCAATATGCACATATACAAACATACATCTCAGAAAGATTTTATAAACATACATGTACATGTGTATTTGTAGAAGCATAACAATTTTTGGAAAAATACAAATGAAATTTTAAAATGGGTTGACTCTGAGGGTAAAGAAGAAGAAGAAAAATACACGTTACTTTGTCACTCAGATATAATATTAAAAAGCACATGAAAACTCTTTGGAGTACTCTTTGGCAGTTTCTAATAGAGTTAAACATATGCTACTTTACAACTCAGCAATTTCACCCTGAGTTATTAACCCAAGAAAAATGGAAATGTTATGTCCACAAAGAGCCTTGTACGAAAATGTTTATAGCATACTTATTTATAACACTCCCAAACAGAAAAGAACTCAAATGTCCATCAACAGAAGAATGGATAAACAAACTGATATGTGTGCACATGTTTAAACAATAGAATACTGTTTAGGAACAAAGATAATGTAATCCTGATACAAGAAAATTTTGATAAATCTTATTCTACTGAGTTAAAGAATTTAGACACAAAAAAGCACATATATACATAATATTGGTCTTCCCTTGTGGCTCAGTTGGTAAAGAATCCACCTGCAATGCAGAGATCTGGGTTTGATCCCTGAATTAGGAAGATCCCCTGGAGAAGAGAAAGGCTACTCACTCCAATATTCTAGCCTGGAGAATTCCATGGACTGTATAGTCCATGGGGTCACAAAGAGTTGGACACTACTGAGAGACTTTCACTTTCACACATATTGTTCCATTTACACGTAGTTAGAAGATCAGCAATGAAGGAGAAGGCAACGGCATCCCACTCCAGTACTCTTGCCTGGGAAATCTCATGGACAGAGGAGTCTGGTAGGCTGCAGCCATGGGGTCGTGAAGAGTCAGACACGACTGATCAACTTCACTTTCACTTTTCACTTTCATGCGTTAGGGAAGGAAATGGCAACCCACTCCAGTGTTCTTGCCTGGAGAATCCCAGGGATGGCGGAGCCTGGTGGGCTGCTATCTATGGGATCTCACAGAGTCGGACACGACTGAAGTGACTTAGCAGTAGCAGAAGATCAGCAAAGCTAATCTATGATGATAGAAACCAATTCATCTTACCCTTGTTTGGGGATATGAAATTAAAAGATGCTTGCTCCTTGGAAGAAAAGTTATGACCAACCTAGACAGCATATTAAAAAGCAGAGACATTACTTCACCAAGAAAGGTCCCATCTAGTCATGGCTATGGTTTTTCCAGTAGTCATGTATGGATGTGAGAGTTGGACTAAAAAGAAAGATAAGAACGGAAGAATTGATGCTTTTGAACTGTGGTGTCAGAGAAGACTCTTGAGAGTCCCTTGGACTGCAAGGAGATAAAACCAGTCCATCCTAAAGGAAATCAGTCCTGAATATTCATTGGAAGGACTGATGATGAAGCTGAAACTCCAATTTGGCCACCTGATGTGAAGAACTGGCTCATTTGAAAAGACCCTGATGCTGGGAAAGATTGAAGGCGGTAGGAGAAGGGGACAACAGAGATGAGGTGATTAGATGGCATCACTAACTTACTCGACATGAGTTTGAGTAACTCCAGGAGTTGGTGAGGGACAGGGAGGCCTGGCATGCTGCAGTCCATGGGGCTGCAAAGAGTCAGACACAACTTAGCAACAGAACTGAACTGAACTGGAGAGTTAGGGAGAGGTGATTGAGGGAAGTTAGAGGATTTGCTAGAAATAGACACAGTGGAATTTCCTGGGGTGATGGAAAAGTTCTGTCTTATTTGGGGTGGTAGTTACATGGATGTACACAATTATCTACACCAATCACTCATTTAAAGCTTATAATTCAATGGATTTTAGCATATTTACAGATAATTGTAACCATCACCACAATCAACTTCAGAACACATTCATTACCTCAGAAAGAAATCCCATACTCTTCTAGGTACCACTCCCAATACTCAGTTCAGTTCAGTTCACTAGCTCAGTCATGTCCGATTCTTTGCAACCCCATGAATCGTAGCATGCCAGGCCTCCCTGTCCATCACCAACTCTCAGAGTTCACTCAGACTCACGTCCATCAAGTCGGTGATACCATCCAGCCATCTCATCCTCTGTCGTCCCCTTCTCCTCCTGCCCCTAATCCCTCCCAGCATCCCAATCCTAGGCCACTACTAACCTACTACGTCTCTATAGATTTGCCTATTCTGGACATTTCATATAAATGGAATCATGCAATATGAGGTCTTTTGTGACTGCCTTCTTTCACTTAGCAAAATATTTTCAGGTCTATCTATGATGGAGCATGTATCATTACTTCACTTCTGTTATGGCCAAAGAATTGGCCTGAATATACTGTATTCTGCTTATCCATGTATTAACTAATGTCAGTCATCTGGATTGTTTCCACTTTTTGGTTTATGAAGAATCCTGATAGAAACAACTGCTTTTCTGAGAACCGTGCNGGTCTATCTATGATGGAGCATGTATCATTACTTCACTTCTGTTATGGCCAAAGAATTGGCCTGAATATACTGTATTCTGCTTATCCATGTATTAACTAATGTCAGTCATCTGGATTGTTTCCACTTTTTGGTTTATGAAGAATCCTGATAGAAACAACTGCTTTTCTGAGAACCGTGCATTTTATTTTATGAAAATTATACCTCAATTTTGAGAAAGAAAATGGTTTGAAAAATAATATTGTTAC